>JAPFFP010044787.1:0-12122 GCA_026153255.1 Solanum medicagineum | reverse complement strand
CACAAAAAGATATATATATATATATATATATATATATATATATAGAGAGAGAGAGAGAGAGAGAGAGAGAGAGAGAGCGATTGAAATTATGGTACTTAGAACATTCTTTCTCAATACTACAAGGATTAAAGGGTTTCAAGCTTGTGAAGGCACAAATTGGAGAGATTTACTGGTTTAAATCAACTCTTCTCTTATAATCCTTTTTACCCATGTGCTCAGTTGATGACATTGGTATTGAATCTTTATTTTGAATCATGAGTGGCTAAAATCCTCATGTTGGGAGTGTGTAAATAGTATGGGTCTTTGATTTCTATGCTGGGTATTTGATATATTTTGGCTATATTGTTGTTAATCTGAGTTAATTTATGTCCGTTGCTAAGTTTCATTTACAATACTAAGATTGCAAAGTTGGGGTTTACTTTAGATCTCTAATTATTGCTTTGCAGACTTGGGGTTTACTTTGGATCTCTAATTGTTACTTTAATTTGAGTAGTTAGAGTGTTGAATGGATGTACTAGCTAGAAATGTTCTGGGAGTTCAGTTGAATGCCATAACCATGGTTCAATGGCTAAGGTATTAGGTGGTTTGCTATGATTTCTCTGGCAACGTGTGTCCTCAAACAATGCGCATATGATATTGTAATTGAATCATGCAAAACACCTTGTTGTCGTAATTGAAGCATATGTTACCAACATCCCAACTATTCACTCATCTTTAACTTAACTAGTTAGATGATTAGACCCAACTTAGTTGATCTACTCCCATATTTACACATCCCCAATACCTCTCTATCTCCATTGATCAGTTTTCTAATTTAGTCATTGTTTGCAGAATCTCAATTCTAATCATTGTAACCCCCAAATCGAACCTAGAATTGCATAATTCAATGAAGTACTTTACCTCTAGAACCACCATTCCTCGTGGGATTCAACGCCGACTCTATATTGGCTAATGAAGATCGTCCCTACTTCTTTTGCGCAGTAGGATTGAGTGATCATCAAAAAAATGGTACCATTGATAGGGAATGGTGCTAGTTCATGACTGCAGTGTTTGTTGAGTTTAGTTCTTACAGTTAGAATTATTTTATTGCTTTCTTATTGTTTCCGCTATTTATAAAATAGGTGTTAATACGGAGGATGATGAGAGTGTCTATGTTGATAATGTCAGAGATGCGAATGATTTTCAGAACGTCGATCGGAACCAAATGGGGAGTACTGGAGCCATCTGGCTTCCCCATTAACTGGAGGACTATATTTCACATCACTAGCACGATGTTACAACTACTTCAATTGAAATGGTTGTTTGGAGGGCTCGCCCATGAGGATCCCCATGAGCATCTTAGGAACTTCATTGACATGCATTTACCTTTCAATTTTCGAGGAGTCTCTCAGGAGGCCATCGGTTTGAGGCTCTTCCCAATCTCTATCACTAGAGAAGCTTTGAGGTGGCTAGCTAAGCTTCCTCAGGACTCGATCACTTCATGGGCGGAACTCCATGATGCGTTCCTTGAAAGATGTTTCCCTCTTTCGAAGATGGTTAAGTTGAGAAAAAGTATTGAGAACTTCAAAAGAATTGACATTGAGCCATTGTAAAGACATGCCTATGCTTCCAGAGACTTTTTCTTCAATGCCCGAACAGTGGAATCTTGGACCACCTATTGTTGCAATACTTCTATGCAAGTCATGATGTAGTCAACAAAGGTGTGGTTGGCTAGTTAGTACGAGGTGGAATCATGAAGCAAATATTTGTTGTTGCTTGTAAGCTATCAAATGATATGACCAATATTAATCGGGACTGGTATACAAGGGATGACCTTGTAGCTCCTATGTACACGGGTCTGTCCAAGGAGCAACTTACTAAACATCAAGAGAGAGATGAAAACATGACCAAAGTGATAAATCACCAGGATCTCTTGACTACGCATGTAATGGGAGGAAATCGGAAAAATTTTAATGTTGTCGCTCTTACTGGAGATATGGTGTATGATAATGTACTATATGAAGGAGGATATAGTGAATAGGTACATTATATGGGTAATTAGATGATGGGTTCTCCGATGGCTTTTCCAAGGCTACCTAGGAATCAAGGGTGGAACAATGGTGCTGGATGGCGAGATGGACATGGACAGAACAATGTCAAGTTGAAAGTTGGAGAGACCATGATAGAGCAAGGGATAGGTATATTCCACCCCATGATAGGGTGAGGGCTACAGAACCTGTGGTGAACCCGAAAAACTACAGAACTGAGGACATGTTGAGGCGAATCTTGAACAAGGTTGAGGCCACCGACAAAGTTTTAAAGGAGATGACGTCCGATTTTTCATAGCCGAGTCAAACTGTGATTTCATCCTCAACTTCTATTAAGACTTTAGAGACTCAACTTGGTGGTATCTCAGTCCATTTCAAACAAAGGCAAA
This sequence comes from Solanum medicagineum, assembly GCA_026153255.1. Classification (NCBI taxonomy): domain Eukaryota; kingdom Viridiplantae; phylum Streptophyta; class Magnoliopsida; order Solanales; family Solanaceae; genus Solanum; species Solanum medicagineum. The sequence goes on along the minus strand of JAPFFP010044787.1, from coordinate 9,706 downwards.
AAGGAGGATTGCCCAGTGAAGACGGTATTCAGCCCACACCTATGGTTGAAGAAGATGAGAAAGAATTGGAAGAAGAAGAAGGCACTATGAGTGCTAATGATAACGATGACTTAGTTGTGAATAAAAGTGACAAACCTCTTGGAAATCCCAAAAGTAATGAAAAAGAGAAAGTCTGGGCTGATGTGGTTAATGCTAAAAGAGCATCCCCTAAGAATTCAAATTCAGCTGTGAAGTTGAAAGCTCCTCATGTTATGATTGATCCTCCATTCCCTCAAAGGTAGAAGAAGAAAGAGGAGGATAAAAAGTGTCAAAAATTCCTTTCTATATTCAATTTTCTATCCATAAATGTCCTATTAGTTGAGGCAATAACTGAAATGCCAAGGTATGCTAAGGAGTTGGTAACAAAGAAATGGACCTTGAAGTGTCAGACGATTGAGGTATCTTATAGTTGCAGTGCTATCTTGACAAAGAATTTAGTTGCTAAGAAAGAGGACCCTAGTGCATTCACAATTCCCTACACCATTGGAGGTTGCCAATTTAGCACGATGCTATGTAATTCAGGCACAAACATAAATCTCATGGCCATATCCATATTAGAAAATTTGGGGTTGGACACACATTTGCCAACAACGATGTGGTTGCTTATGGATGATCGGTCCATCAAAAGACTCTTTGGAATTCTATGTGATGTTTTAGAGAAGGTAGACAAGTTCATACTACTAGTCAACTTTGTGATTTTTGATTACGAGGTAGATGTGGATGTACCCATTATCTTAGTAGGCTATTCTTGGCTACTGAAGGGGCTCTAGTGGATGTTTAGAGCGGGAACTTGAGGTTCAGAGTGAATGAGGATTAGGTCGTGTACAATGTCTTGCATTATTTTGAAGTCAACAAAGGACCTCTAAGTGGTATCAGTGATAGATCGATGGTAGGTGACTTGAAGATAGGAGGAACTACGTCGTGCCACGATGTTAACAATGGTACTGCTTGAGAGGCAACCCAAGGTGAGTAGGTAAGCTTTACTTTTCAAATGATATCTGTTGTTTTGCGAATATACATGAAATGGGAGAAATTTATGTGGAATTGTAAAAGAGTGACCAGATGACTCAATTCGACAAATCATCGAGTTGAGACGACAATCACTAATTTGATCACCTTTTGAGTTGTCTGATGACTCTTAAGGTACTATCAAATTAGGTAGCCAAAGGTTCAAGTCGGCGAATCATTGAAATAGTTGAGCGATGGTTAGTTTCACCAACTTTTGAGATTGGCTATGGCTGACTACCCACAACCTACCTAGTCTCTCCTTAGTTTTGATAGCATGTCCAAAGGATCCAACGCCCCTCATCCTCTCAAGCTCATGAGCCTTTCTCTCTCTCTGTCTCTCTCTCTCTTTCTCTCTCTCTCTCTTTCACATCTGCTATGGAGCGTAATCTTACAATTTCAAGTTGTTCCATCTCTAACAACTCCATGTCTTGCCTGAAAGCATTTGGATCATCACTCTTTAGTCGTGGCCTCTTCCCAAGGGCACGAAGTGGTGTTTCCTCAGGCTTGAAAAAATCAACAACTGCCTTAGTAATGTTAGACAAAGGAAGCACAAGCGGTGCTGATACTATTTCCCTCATCTCCGTACAGAGCTACTGTGAAACGTCCCACATGTACTTCAGAATGCCCCATAATCGCCATTTCCATATATCTCAAAATCCATGCGTGATTTCAAAAGTCCGACTTCATATTCTTGATTAGGGAAAAAACTGAGTGGGCAATGGGTATAACCAGATTTTAGAAGACCGGTAGCTAAAAATAGTTTTGCTAATTTTACAAGTTACAACGGCTTTCCGCGCCCAGGGCGTGATGCGCCTGGGGCGCGCCACTATGTAAATTATAGTCCGCATCTGGTCGACATAGTGCCAAGTGTGTGAACCAGTGCAATATTTTCCTTAATTTTTCTATTTTGGCCAAGGGCATTTGGGTCAAAGCCTCCATGCCCACTTAAACATGAAATCACCCACACTTAGCCATTTTTCAACTTTATAACTGACAAAACTCTCTATAAAACCTCTCTAAGACTCTTTCAATTCTCTTATTCAAATCTAAGATCAAGCTCAATTTGGGACTCAAGGACTCATTTCAAGCTCTAAGTCTACATCAAGTTCCCCTCAAGGAATTCAAGCCTTAAGCTATGTGAGTCTTCGTGAATGGGTCCTTTCACCCATGGAGACCAACCTTCTCTTTTAATGACAAATTACATGTTTTCAAGTTGTATTACCTATGGGTATCCCTTATTATGAAATATGAGCATAAATCATGTTGGGGTTTTGACAAATATTGGCTGATTATGCATGAATGTCTATTTAAAGCTTGTTCTGTGAATGAATTATGTCTATTGAGACTATGCATGTGTTGAGATATGAAACTATGAACTATTATGCACTCTTGTGATGGATTTCAAATTACCCTACATGAGGGTTTTACTACATGTTGCTGGATTGATTCGCATTGAGTTTACTCATATTATTTCACTCTTGAATTGCATGATTTTGAACAAGTATCATAAATCCACTATGTGTTTGATAAAATGACATGATAAGAATTCTTAAGTTATTGATGATTTATTACATGATTTACAAGTCAAGTGACTTTATGATGATTAAGGTCTTTCAAGTATGTACTGAATTCATGTAAAGTATCTATGATGTTGCAAGTATCAAGTTAAGCCCTATTTCAAGATATTGACCTCTTGTGAGCCATTCATGTTAAAGCAAGGGATCATGTATGATTATTATCTAGTTTCATGTTCAAATTAGGCTCACTATTGGAGGCCAACCATGTTTATGAGCTACTCAAGTCACGTTATCATGTCTCTTACAAGTTATTCATGTTATGATTAAATTCTGTGGGATTTGACTTAGCACCGATTGAGACTTAAGATGGGGGCTCGAATCAAGGGGTCCTTATGTAAAGTCTTGGTCTCTAAGCTGTGACACCATAGGATTATACATGATCTTCCTTATTGCTTTCTAGTGGATCCATCTAGTTATACCACACCTTGTAGAGGGGTGACATGCCTCGATCACCTTGACGTGGGGGTGACATGCCTCAGATTATTCCTTGTATGGCTACTATGGCAACTAGACCACACCTTGTTGAGGGGGTGACATGCCTCAATCACCTTGTCGAGGGTGTGACACTTCAAGGGTGAGGGTTTCACAAGAATGAACTCATCGGAGTTCCATGGATCCAAGCCGGAAAAGGATCCTTAAGAGTTCATCATGAGGTGTATAAAATGTTATCTATCATGGGGGTTAATTCAGAAGAGAAAGCAGAGTTAATGGCCTACAAACTCAAAGGTGTGCCCAAAATTTGGTTCGCCCAATGGAAATTAGAGAGGAGAGATGATGATGTTATTCCTTGGGAGGAGTTCAAAGCCACATTGCTCATCTGGTTCTTCCCTACCAAGCTAAGAGAGGCTAAGATGATGGAGTTTATGAACTTTAAGTAAGGTTCCATGAGTTTGAGGGAGTATGCTCTCAAGTTCAACAAGCTTTCCGAGTATACTCCATATTTGGTTGCCAACCCTAGAGCTAGAATGAATAAATTTGTGTTGGCAGTGTCAGGCTTGGTCAATGAAGAGTGTTGTATCGCCATACTAGTGAATGATATGGATTTATCTCGGCTTATAACTTATGCTGGGCAACTAGAAGGGGAAAATCTTAGGAAAAAAAAGAAGTTGTGAGTCTAAGAGGGCTCGATTTGAAGGTGTTTCCCAAGGTGCCAAGGGTGGCTCGTTTCCTCAAGGCCTCAAGTTCCAAGGCTAAGGGTCTTCAAATGCTACTAATAAGAGATTTGCTGATGATAATCCGAGATTCTAATGTGGTAATGGTGGAGTTTCTAATCCTAAGTGCCAAAGATGTGGTAGAAACCATAGTGGGCCATGCTTGAGAAACTCTATTATTTGCTATGGTTGTGGTGAAGTGGGTCACAAGGTTGTTGATAGTCCTTATGCTCAGAACAAAGGTAGAGATGGTCATCCTCAAAGCCAAGGTGCTAATGTGGGTCCAAGGGCAAAGGAAGGCCAACAGGTGGGGCGCTCCAAGGCAAAATAGATTATACGCTCTTCAAGGAAGGCAAGGGGTGGATGAGATGCTCGATGTCATCACTTTGTTAAACATTTTTGATTATGATGTGTATGCATTGATAGATCTGGGTGCCACTCTTTCTTTCATTACTCCTTTTATTGCCAAAAAGCTTCATGTGAATCCCGAATTGCTGTGAGAACCTTACGAAGTGTCAACACACGTTCGTAAGACCGTTGTTGCTAAAAGAGTCTATAGAAATTGTCCCATGTTCATATTGCATAAAGTCTTTCCTTGTGATTTTATTGAATTAGATATGGTGGATTTTGACATCATTCTTGGGATGGATTAATTACATGCATACTATGCCTCCATTGATTGTACAACCCATAAGGTTAAATTCCAATTCCCTAATGAGCCCATCCTTGAGTGGGAAAGTCATGATGTAGTGGTCAAGAGTAGATTCATTTCTTGTTTTAAAGCCCAAAAGTTGATTCCTAAGGGTTGCGTTTATCATCTTGTGTGGGTTAGGGATGTTGAATCCAAAGCCCTTGCTATTGAGTTGGTTCCGGTGGTCTATAAGTTTCTTGATGTCTTTCCCAATGAGCTTCTTGGTGTTCCTCCCGAAAGGGAAATAGACTTTGGCATAGACCTCCTTCCCGATACTCAACCCATTTCCATTCCCCCTTACCATATCGCCTAGGTGGAATTGAAGGAGTTGAAGGATCAATTGAGGGACTTGTTGGAGAAGGGTTTCATAAGGTCTAGTAAGTCATTTCGGGGTGCACTAGTGCTATTTGTGAAGAAAAAAGATGGTTCTCTTAGAATGTGCATTGATTACTAGAACCTTAATAGGGTTACCATAAAGAACAAGGGGCTAGTCACTTTTCTAAGATTGATCTTCAGTCCGGATACCACCAAGTGAAGGTGAGTGAGTGTGATATTCCCAAGATGGCTTTTTGGACTAGGTATAGGCACTTTGAGTTTGTGGTTATGTCCTTTGGGTTGACTAATGCACCATTTATATTTATGGATCTTATGAATAGGGTCTTTAAACCCTACATTGACATGTTTGTGGTGGTCTTTATTGATGATACATAATTTATTCCCGGAATGAGGAAGAGCATGAATCACTTAAGGGTGGTGTTGCAAATCTTGAGGGAGGAGAGGTTGTTTGCTAAATATGAAAAATGTGAATTTCGGTTGAAAAGATGTTTATTTTCTAGGGCATATGGTGTCTAGTGATGGCATTAAGGTGGATCCTAAGAAGACTGAGGTTATAAGAAATTGGCCTAGACCATTGACTCCTTCGGACATTAGGAGTTTCTTGGGTTTAGCGGGTTATTACCGGAGGTTGGTGAATGGATTTTTTTCTACTGCTTCTCGTATGAAAAAGTTGACCCAAAAGAAGGCAAAATTTGTGTGGACCGATAATTATGAAGAGTTTTCAAGATTTTAAAGATGAGCTTGTCTCCACCCTTATCTTGGGTCTATCGAAAGGATTGGAAGGGTTTGTCGTATATTATGATGCCTCAAGAATTGATTTGGGGTGTGTTTTGATGCAAAATGACAAGGTGATAGCAAATGCCTCTAGACAGGTTAAGGTGCATGAGCGAAATTATCCCACCCATGATCTTGAATTGGCGGCCACGGTATTTGCTTTGAAAATTTGGCATCACTACTTGTATGGGGTTCATGTTGATGTGTTTACCAACCACAAGAGTCTCCACTATGTGTTCACATCAAAGGTCTTAACTGGAGACAAAGAAGGTGGTTAGAGCTCCTTTAGAATTATGATATGAGTGTGCATTATCATCCCGACAAAGCTAATATTGTGGCCGATGCTCTATGTACAGTGTCCATGGGTAGTCTAGCTCATATTGATGATGGTGGGAATGAGGTGGTTAGAGAAGTTCACTGGTTGGCTAGGTTTAAGGGTTAGGTTGGATGAAGTTGAAAATAGTGGTATAGTACTTATTTATGATTCTAAATCTTATTTGATTGAGGAAATAAAGTCAAAACATGATCTTGACCCAGCTTTGCTAGAGTTGAAGACCTTGGTGAAGGATGGTAAAGTGGGTGGAGGTTTTCTCCTAAGGGGGAGATGGTACCCTTATGTACCAAAGTAGGTTTTGTGTGCCTAATATTTATGATTTAAAGAGTTAATCTTGAAGGAGGCTCATAATTCATCCTATTCTATTCACCTTGATTCTACAAAAATGTATAGAGACTTGATAGAGGTGTATTGGTGGGGTGGTATAAAGAGAGATACTGCCAAATTTATATCCGGCTATCACAACTGCCAACCAGTGAAAGCCGAACATCAAAGGCCAGATGGCATAGCCCAAGACATAGAAATTCCTACTTGAAAGTAGGAAGAGATCAACATGGATTTTGTGGTTGGGTTTCGTAAGACTAGAAAACACTTTGACTGTATTTGGGTTATTGTGGATAGAATGACAAAGTCGGCTCACATTCTACCGGTCAAAACTACTTATGGCGCCAAAGATTATGCCAAGTTGTATATATATGAGTTGGTTAGATTGCATTGGGTTCCCTTGTCTATCATTTCGGATCATGGTGCTTAATTCACTTCTCACTTTTGGAGGTCCTTCTAAAGAGGTCTTGGTACCAAGGTTAAGCTTAGCATGGCTTTTCATCCTCAAATGGATGGTCAAGCCGAGAGGACTATCCAAACTCTTGAGGATGTGTATAGAGCTTATGTCTTGAAGTGTTAGGGTAGTTGGGATGAAGATCTTTCACTTATTGAGTTTGCCCACAACAATAGCTACCACTCAAGCATTAGCATTGATCCCTTTGAAGCTTTATATGGTAGGTGATGTAGATCCCCAGTTGAGTGGTTTAATGTGGGGGAGGTGGTATTGCTAGGTATGGATTTGGTTATGGAAGCCTTGGAGAAGGTGAGGTTGATAGGGAAGAGATTGAAAACAACCCAAAGTAGACAAAAGTCCTACTCCGATGTGAGGAGAAGAGAACTTGAGTTTAAGGTTGGTGACTAGGTTGACTTGAAAGTCTCACCCATGAAGGGTGTGCTCTGGTTTGGCAAGAAAGGGAAATTGAGCCCAAGGTTTATAGGACCTTATGGAGTTTTGAGTAAGGTTGGTAAGGTTACATATGTCTTGGAGTTGCCTATGGTGACGAATATGATTCAACTAGTCTTCCATGTGTCCATAATGAGAGAGTGTGTGGGTGACCCAAGTGCTATAGTGCCCTTAGAAGTCGTGGGTATTGTAGAAGACAATTTGACCTATGAGGATGTCCCGGTGGAGACTTTGGATAGACAAGTGAAGAGATTGAGAAACAAAGACATAACTTCCATCAACGATTTAGAGGAATCAACAAGTTGAAAGTGGCACATGGGTAGCCGAGGCTGACATGAAAAAGAGATACACATATCTCTTCCACTCTGCTCAAGCCTAAGGTAATAATTTAAGTCCCCCATATGATTTCAAGTCTTAAGTTTCAGCCCTCATGTCATTTTACATGCATTCATGTTCTACGGTAACAAGTTTATGGTGATTTTTGACATTTATGTTGAGATTTTTGAAAAAATGATGTTTAAATGCATTTGTTGTGTTCATGTCAGGCTAAAATCTTCATAACTACTTCTCTTACGTATGTTTCTTTGACATTGGGGGATGAATGTTCCCAAGGGGGAGACATTGAAATGCCCCATATGTACTTCAGAATGCCCCATAATCATAATTCTTATATATCTCAAAATCCGTGCGTGATTTTTAAAATCCAATTTTATATTCTCGATTAGGGGGTAGAATTGAGTAGGAAATGGGTATAATCCAAATATTAGAAGACTTGTAGCAAAAACTAATTTTCGCTAATTTTACGATTTCTAGTGGTTGTACGCATCCAGGGCACGACACATCCAGGGCACGCCACTGTGTAAATTGTAGTTTGCATCCCGCCCTATGTGCGGACAGCCTAGGATGCACCTCTGTGTAAATTGTAGTCTGTGTCGCGCCAGGGGCACAGACCAGTGCAATATTTTTCTTACTTTTTCTATTTCGACCAAGGGCATTGGGTTCATAGCCCCATGCCCACTTAAACATGATATCACCCATACTTAGCCATTTTTCAACTCTATAACTCACAAAACCCTCTCTAAATCCTTTCTAAGGCTCTATCAATTCTCTTATTCAAATCTAAGTATTTCAAGCTCAATTTTGGGACTCAACGACTCATTTCAAGCTCAAAGTCTAAATCAAGTTCACCTTACGGAATTCAAGGCTTAAGGTATATGGGTCTTCATCCATGGTCCCTTTCATCCATGGAGCCCAACCTTCTCTTTTTATAAAAATTGCATGTTTTCAAGTTGTATTACTTATGGGTATCCCTTATTATGAAATATGAGCAGAAATCATGTTGGGGTTTTGACAAGTATTGATTTGATTATGCATGAGTGTCTATTTCAAGCTTGTTCCATGAATTGCTCTTTTCTATTAAGACTATCTATGTGTTTAGCTATGAAACTATGAATTATTATGAGCTCTTGTGATGAATTTCAAGGAACCCTACACGAGGGTTTTACTTACATGTTGGTGGGTTGATTTGCATTGAGTTTACTCATATTATTTCACTCTTGAATTACATGATTTTGAACAAGTATCATGAACCCACCATGTGTTTGATAAAATGACGTGACAAGAATTCTCAAGTTATTGATGATCTATTACATGATTTACAAGAATGACGTGACAAGAAGATAATAAGAATCTCATGTTGAATTCTCAATTATTATGAGGGCGAGCCTAGGAAGTGTCTTGGCCCCCACTACATTCCAAGTTAGAGGTGTTGTTGGATACTATGTTTGTATATGCTATGAGCTTGACTCTTTTATGCTTTCATGATTATCAAAGACTTCCCTTGGCCCCTCTTCCCTTGTTATTATAACTTGTGATGCTTATTTTGCTTCTGCAACCAAGGATGTGTGATTGATATGCTAAGAGGCTTGTTTGGGGTCTCTTTGGGTTCCCTATTTTCCATGTCACGTCTATGCCCTAGGCTTGGGTCATGACATACTGGATCTCCTCTCGAATGGCTATGAAGTTAGCCGGCTGGGTTAACTGAGGCTCTGTTCCACTCGCCTCTCAAATGCATATATGGCCGTGCACTGGTACGAGTCTCCTATCCAGTGTGGCCACAAAGTGTGAGTCTACTTGTGCCTCATCCACTGAAATGGCCTGGCAAACCCAAGGCCTAATCTACTGTAGCAACTGAGTCAACTGGGACACAATGTAGGCCTTTAACTGTGCTAGGGCTTGGATCGATATCGTAGACATGTATACCATGCCAACGAAGGAAGGCTATGTGGGTATGACCTTTGGTGCAGGAGTAGAAGTGGTAGTGGGCCCCCTTTCTCTCTCAACCTCAGTCTGTGGGGGCCCTTAGTATCAGGAGGAGCCAAACAAGAAGAAGATACAGGCTCATGCCGTGGTGCTACGACGTGATGTCACCCAAGCTACACCTTCTTTTTGAAGGTTAAAGTGGTCTTTGTCAAGCTATATTGTCATGCTCAAGTCCCGTTAGGGCGGACTGACACCCGCTGCCGATAAGGCCCAGGAGAACCAACCTATATCTATACACTTTCTATA
>JAPFFP010044786.1:0-12123 GCA_026153255.1 Solanum medicagineum | reverse complement strand
GTATTGAAAAATAGTTGTGAGATTGTGATCCTTAGAGGCCTAATGCTAAGTGATGATTATACCTACATTCTAGTAATCTTCTACATATGATATATATATTGTGTTGGGATTTTTTTGAGTGCACGCTTGTAGTCTAGCGGTATGTGGTTGGTTGTTAAGGAGTTACTTTGTTCTTCATTATTTTACTTTAAGTTAGTTCCACTTGCTGAGTACCGTGTGTTTGGTACTCACCCCTTACTATATTTTGTAGGATGCTAGCCCGATCCCTCTGGTCAGACTTTTCTCAATACAGAATCGAGCTTCTGAATTATTCTTAAGGTAGTTGCTTACGTCTTTAGCAAACCTTCAAGGAATCCATTATTATATTATGTTCTATTTGAGAACTAGACATTTGAGACATATATTTTATTTGAGAATTCTATATTTAGAAGCTTATACATGTGACAACTAGGTTTTGGGGGAATTTTCATTAAGTTGACTTATTATCCGTAATTGAACTTTCATTTTTATTATAATTCTGTATTTTTAATGTTATAGTTTAGTTGTAGGCTGACTTGTCTTGGTGGGATAAGACGAGTGCCATCACGCCTAAATTTCGGGTCGTGACATTATCATTTAGTGGATGTTCTATATTGTCTTACATATATTGATATTTGATTTGGTAATTTGTTATTTTTGTCGTTCTGGAACTACTGATAGAGTCTTGCATAGTCCTATTATGACTAACTCAATTCCTATAAATATTGATCTTCATTACAAACTCAATGGTTTAAGGTGGAAGGGAAGAGGTGCAGTTACTAGAAGATAACTACAACAAGGGAATTACAGAAGATCAAGCTCTTCTACAAGCATTGAAGCTACAAAAGACACTCAATTCACACCAACCACTCAAGGAACATAATAAATTGTCTATATTTAGTTTAATACTTGATCACAACTATTTTTTGGTGTAACTTCATTGTCAATTGATCCCAACTGAGTTGTTGCTGAACACAGTTGATCCAAACTATTAAGTTGTTGCTGAACATTTGGGTTTTGTTTATGAAGTTGTGTTGAATTCTCAGTAGCAAAAACTCAATTGTCCTTAATTTTTGCTTATTAAGTTATGTATCAATTCTAAGTGATTATAAGACATTGTTCTTATTTTTTGCTTATGAAGTTGTCTCTAAATTCTCAATTTATTATAAGATATTGTAGACCTAACATTAACTTGAAGATTAGCGTTTCTAAAATTAATATTCATTATCATTAACATTGAAGATACAAATGGATTAATACATCTTAAAAATAACAGATAAAAACCAAATCACAACAATGACAATAACAGTGACATCAACACTAATGCTTTCTCTGTCATGCCTTTGTCTTCCTTGTCTTCTTTGTCTTCCTGTCTACTTTGTCTTCCTTGTTTGGAAACCATAGCTGTGTTGTTGATGTGATATTATTTTTGGCTGTTATATCATTAGCGTCAACCCATTGGAAGAATCCACAACCATTACTAGAGGTACGTTTTGACAACCCCAAAACATTCTTCCAAGATTACTTGGTGTCCTTGACATCCTAAGTTCAACATGAAGTCTGCAGTAGCAACAAAAAATATCCATATTGCTTGTTGTACATAAGTCATCAACCTTCCAATATCTATATCACTCATAAGCATAGCTCCTCTCCTATCCTTCTTCAGCCCTTTGTTCAGGCCATCAATATACAAACTCATTCTACCTCTCATATCTGCAACAACCGAAGCATAGTGAGATAGCTGGGTAAATTTGAAACCATATTCCTACATAGTCATAGAGCCCTGTTTCAAGTTCAAGAAATCTCTTACCTTGGCCTCCCTCAACTCTCTCGGAAAGAAGCACCCCAAGAAAGCTTCCTCAAGCATTGTCCAAGTCAGAACTGGGGCACCCTCTCATTTATTCTTCTTTTAATGTTCAAACCACAGTTTGACAACCCCTTGAGCTAGTAGGCAACCAACTCAACTCTATCAATATCAACCATGTCATCATCTGAAACACTTTTTGAAGCTCATCAATGTAGTTCTCCGGGTCCACATTAGGTGTAGACCTTGTGAACTCAAGTGGATGTATTCTCAAGAACTCACGCACCCTGAATGTGTCTGGAGCATCCTGTATGCCTGCTCTATGTCTAGCAACTAGTGTTGTCATAGTTTGGGCCAAAGTTTGGATGGCCTGGCGAAGCTCGGCATTTGAGATGTCGGCTTATGGTGGCTATTCAGCAATAGTTGGGCCTATGGGTTCATCCTATTTCTGGTGCTTAGGTTGGTCAACATTCTTTCTAGCAGGACGCCCTCTTCCTCTAGCGCTTCTTCTTAGAGGCATGATCACAATTCTGCAAATGCGTAATGCATGAATTCGAATAGAGCTTTCATAGAGTTTAACTTTATAGCACGAATCAGAATATAAAAGAAATGCGACCCTTCCTAATTCCAATAGCCTTCTTCTTATAAAGTGTGGTGCAAAACACACCCATAAATAAGAGTCTAAGGCACAGCTTCATAGACTCCCTAGAACACTTGAACTCTATGCTCAAATACCAAGTTTGTCACACTTGGCACGATACCCTAGACATGGCCGACACTCAAAGACTATTGCTAGTCTCCAAGCGTTCCACTTGGCCCCATCACATTCATCTTAATCATAATCTATAGCAGAAGGCTCCAATAATTCAAGAAGTAATTGATAAGAAATACTTAGTTAATAAATAAGGATAAAAATCTAACTAGAAACAAATCAAGACTAGTATGTAAGAAATTAGTCAGACAGTAGCCAAATCAATAATCCCAAATCTAGTCTATAAAGACTCTATCTAAATAGTCTAGATGGTACCATGATAAGCCATGACTATCTCAATCAAAAGAAAATAAAGTATAAAATCAAGCTAGATGAAGGTATAAATGTGTATCCTCCAGAAGCAAGAGAGGACTCACCAAATCAACTTACTCCAACAGATCCTCAACAGTGTGCTTGTTGATGATCTCTCATACCAATATCTGCATCATTAACAATATAGGCCCAAAGGAATGTCAGTACATGGGCATGTACGAGTATGTAAAATGGCAGAATGAAACAGATATAAGGTAGAAACAATCATCTCGAAATGTTCAATCAGGATGTCATAAGTCTAAAGAATGGGTAAAGACTAGATAATGACCAATCATAGACAATCCACTCAACTCCAATCTAATTATGTCCAATTAGAGTACTATCAAGATTTATTTAGGAGTTTCTCTTATCCGACAACAATCATTTATGAGTCAGTGACCGTACAATAAACCTGTTAATGTTTCCACATCTGTTCAATACTTTCCAAGATAAAGAACGAATCAATCCATGATGGATCTAATCAATCAATTCCTCTATTGTTTCAAGGACCTACCAAGAGTAAACATCCGACTTAACGATTTCAATCCTCTCCTACGTTTGGCGACATAGTTATTAAGTGCGAGTTGAACTTACTCTTACTTAATTTGGTGCTCGATACTCCTCCCAAGACTCGATGCTCATAATACAATCAATCTCAATCAAACCAATCATGAGTCTCAAAAGGACTCTATCAATCTATCGTTCTCTCACTATCAAGCCTTTCGGCCTATCAACCATCCCATAGGTTCTCAATAACATCTTCCAAGAGAAGTTTAGACAATTATTAAGAGGACTATCAATTTAGACCAATCATTTGAGTTGAATTATGAAGACTCTCGTGACCATCAAGTTCAATCAACACCATGCTCATTCACAATCACAATCAGAATCATACTGTCAAGGCTTTTGACTCAATCCCTAGATTCATTCATGCAATCTTTTATTAACTAAAATGTAGGATTTATGAAACAACTTATGTAAAAATATTTATTTATTAAATCAAGTTCATGATGATCATCAAGCATGTAAAAAATACATAAAATATATAGTTTACAAGAAAACCTTCAAAGAAACATACATGGATACTCAATACTTTCACAATCTTTCTAGTACCATCAATGGGGTACATGGAAGAACAATTTCATGCTTTATTTTAGCCTTACATACCTGGGGTAAAGTTAAACAAGCAATTCCTAAGAGTGTCTGCTCAAATCACTTGAATCCCTAGTTCTCTTCTCCTCTTCTTAGCCATAATCTATTAGTTAATATGTAATAAGGACTTAGGAATGGGTTTAGGAACCTCTTTTAGGCAAAAAAATGACCTGTATTAATCGTGGGTTAAGTTTAGGAGAAGTAGGAAATAATCTGGAATGCCCCTTGAAAAACTGAAAAGTTTGGACAACGATGAACCAGGTCCACGTCGCGGACCTGCTCCCGCGAAGTACAATTTTTTCAAGAATATTTTGATCAATTTTCTAATCCCATAGAAAATATTAGAATTTAGATTAACTGCAAATCTGCGATAAGTCCTTGACGCGGACACATGACACACCTTACTGGAAATTGCACTTTGCCCTGAAAATTATCTTTTGATTCGGTTGCTCTAAAATTCAATCAATACTATTTTTCCATACAATGTTTCGTGTTGATCGTGATTCCTATGTCGAATTTGCAGAAAAAAGTTTAGAAAGTTATGTTATGCAAGTGTTCTCTCATCCAGGAATAATGGTGTGATTTTATATATATATATATATATATATATATATATATATATATATCAATTGGTCAACGAGAATAACATCTATGTATTCTCCATTGTAGTAAATATAGATATCTACATATAATTCATGAAAAACTTTGATATGACATTACAAATCTGATTGATAAATGAGGGTAAGATGAACCAATTACTTCTTGTGATGATACTTGTATCAAACATAGTCTGTTTCAACAATCAAATTGGTGCATACCAACTATAATTCATCCTCTTTGCTCGCAAGATAGTTGGCGCAACTCCAAAAGTTGAATTTATTTCAAAGATTATAAGGTTAAAAGCTTGCCTTTCTCCTCCTTCTAACATTTCTAACATGTAGTTACAAATCGTAATGAACAAATTGTATTTATAAATCTTTTATTAATTCCAAATTATATTCATATTTAAAAGTTCTTCAATATAGTTCTTTCTATGTTTTTCGTTACTATATATTTGATGCAAAATGAAAGTACAAAAACAAAAAATAGATTTATTACTTTTTTGGAAGAGCATGGTTAAGAATGGTATTGAGTGGTTGACAAGATTGTTTAATACTATTATGAAGACTGCTAAGAGACCTGATGAATGAAGGAGGAGTACAATGGTTTTATTATACAAGAACAAGGGTGATATTCAAAACTGTAACAATTACAGGGGCATCAACTTGTTAAGCCACACTATGAAGGTCTGAAAGAGAGTGGTGAGGATGAGAGTGAGAAAAAGCTATTTTAGAGAATTAGTTCGAATTCATGTCGGGACAGTTGACTACTAAAGCAATCCATTTTGTTCGAAGATTAGTGGACAAATATAGAGAGAGAAAGAAGGACCTTCATATGGTATTCCTTGACCCTAAGAAGGTCTATGAAAAAGTTCCGAGGGATGTCCTATGGAGATGTCTAGAGGCGATAGGTGTTCCAGTGGTGTATATTAAGAATATCAAGGACATGTATGAGAGAGCCAAAATTTTGATAAAAATGGTAGGAGAAGACTTAGAGTATTTTTCTGTTGAGATGAGACTTTATCAAGGATCTGTGTTGAACCTTTTTCTTTTGCCTTAGTGATGGATGAGCTGACACGGCCTACCCAAGAGGAGGTGCCATTGTGTATGCTCTTTGCAGATGACATAGTACTGACTGATGTGACTCAGACTAAAGTTAATGATAGATTGAAAGTTTGAAGATATACTTTGGAATCCAAAGAGTCCAAACTGAGCAGGGCCAAAACAGAATACTTGGAGTGCAAATTCGGTGTTGTGAGGGATGAAACAGACATTGAAGTGACGCTTGCTGCTCAACTTATTCTCAAAGAGATAAAACTTTAAGTATTATGGATTTATCATCCAGAGTAGTGGCGATATCAATGACGATGCCACACATCGTATTGGGGGAGGCATGGACAAAATGGAGGCTTGCCTCTAGAGTATTGTGTGATAAGAAGATACTACATAATATTAAAGGTAAATTTTATAAAATGATGGTTAGACAGTCCTTGCTATAAGGGGTAGAGAGCTAGCCAATCAAAAGCTCACGTATACAGAAGGTGCTGGTTGCAGAGATGAGGATGTTGAATGGATTTATGGACGTACTAGGAGTGATAAGATTAGGAATGTGACCATTGGGGAGAAGTTAAAGGTGACCCCTGTGGCTGACAAGATGAGAAAAGCGAGACTACGATGGTTTGTACATTTGTAGAGAAGTAGTACTGATGCTTATATTTGGAAGTGTGAGGGGTTGGATTTAGGGGTTACGCGAAGGGGTAGAAGTAGACTGGAGAAGTATTGAGGGGAGGTGATCAAACAGGATAGGCAAAACTTCATCTCACCAAGGACATAACCTTAGGTAGGAAGAATGGAGGTCACATATTAAGATAGAAGGCTAATAGGCTGGTAGGGGTAGGTTGATGTCTAGCCTTGTGATATAATAGGTTAGTAGACTTAGTTATATTTTTATATTTTGTGTTATCATTATCTGTCTTATATTTGTTACTTTTATCATATTTACATACTACTATTTGCTTTCCATTTTTGTCGTTTTTTTTCATATCTAGTATCTTTTACTTATGGACTTGATATTTTTAAGACGATGGTCTTCGGGAAATAGCCTATCTATCTTTATGAGGTAGTGGTAAGGTTTGCGTACATTGTACCTTCCCAAAAACCCCATTTCCGGGATTCCACTGGGTAAACAAATAATTTGCTTTAATACAAGTAGCAACAGTTTACTTTAAGATACTCCTTTTACCCTTAATCAAATGAATCTCAACCAACCAAATAAATATAAATTTCAAAAGTCTTTTTCTCTTAAACACCATGTCAAATTAAAGGATACTAGGGCTGCATATCGGTTGATTCTATTTGATTTGGAAGTTTATTAGTTCGACTAATTGATTATCAGTTTATAGATATGCTAAATCATTATAGAACATTAAGATATTAACTTATCAATTATTTATCATTATTGATTCGGTTATTAATTTAACCGTTAAGATTTAACATAATTCTTTATTGAAAATTACGTAGGAAGACGTTGGCTGTCACGTCTCGGGAGGGGACCCAAGACGTGGCCGGCACCCAGAGACTATTGCTAGTTCCCAAGCGAACCATTTGGCCTCATCACATTCATTCAATCAATCAATTTACTAATCAACGAAAGTTTAAAAGAATGTAAATGGGCACATCTATCACCTGATCTCAAAATAATAATATAATGAAAGGCTAGTAGAAAGAACTAGCTCACAATCTTAACAATTAATATTTGACTCTAATCTATGAAGCCTCGATCACTATCAAATGGTGCTAAGGACAAACCCATGGCCACCTTAATGAAAACAAAGCTAATAAATGTCTGGCTCTAAAGCAAGATGAAAATAACATAATGAATCCTCCGAAATAGGGGAGACTCACCAATCAGCTGAACGTCTAAAGCTCCTCAACAATGCGCCCGCTGATGATCTCTATCTCGTGCAGCTACATCATAAAATAATGCAGTGCCAGAGTGGCGTCAGTACGTGGAATGTACGACATGTAAAATAGCTGAATGGAACTGAAATAGGTAGAACAGTATAGAAATAACAATCAACTAAATATAGAAACCAATCAATATGTCAAATGTCTATCTAAAGCAAGAATAAAGAGTAGACAAGTGACCCATCAACCAACCAACTCGTCAATCAAATCAGAATCATGTCATAGGGACTCATCTCAACTTATCTCATCTCATTTCGACTCAGATTACTTAGTTTAAGAAACTTTCTTGGAGTTTCTCTTATCCGACAACAATCACTTGTGAGCCAGTGATTGTACAACAATCACACTATGTTGCCACAACTGTTCCGTACTTGCCTGGTAGGGAACAAATTGAAACCACATAGACAAGTCCAAATGTAGTCAGCAATCTACAAGTCCTCTATTGATTTTAGGGACTTCTAATTAGAGGAAACCTCAACATAAATGTTATGTGATGGCCTAATCCTCACCCACGCTTGGCTACGTAGTTTGACGAGTGCGAGTCGGATTAACTTTTACTCTTTTGGTGCTCGATACTCCTCCCATGAGTCAATGCTCATAAAACAATCCATCCAATCAATCTAATCATCTCAATCAGCCTCGTGAAGGCACTATCTTTCAATCCGTCTCATTGAGGCTCTAATCATCTCATCAATCAGCATCTCAATCAATAACTCAAGGCTTAGAACAATAATTAGGGAACAATCGAATGGACAATTCATTAGAGTTCATTTGGGAAGACTCATGGACCCTCAAATACTATCAACGTATCATCATTCTCACATTCACATTCACAATCTCTATTAATATTCTCAATCAAGGCTCTAAATTCAATCCCTATCTTCATTCATGCAACTTTTATGAAATAATAAGTAGGGTTTATGCAATAATTCATGTAAAAACATTCAATTCAAGAAAACAAATTTATGATGATTATCAACATAAGAAAATACATGTAATAAATAAAAATTTTCAAGAAATTAATCAAGATAATATTGCAAGAACATGTATGGAGACTCATGCACTTTCAACTATTCTAAGACCATCTTTGGGCACATGAGGGAACAATCTCATGCTTTTAGTTTAGCCTTACATACCTGAGATAAAGCTCTTTCAATCAACTGTTAAGAATTCTCCTTGAATTCTTCAATCTCACGTTCTTCTTTCTTCTCTCTCAAACCCTAACTTTCAAGTATTGGGAAAAAGGACTTAGAATGAGGTTTTTGACCCTATTTACTCATCAAAATGATCTTAATTGATAGTGTTTTGAGTTTCAGAGGGTTGGGAATTGACCGGGAATGCCCCTCAATTTAAAAAGAAAAAGTTCATCCCGAAATTGCCCAGTCCGCTGCGGACATGTACAATTTCCTTTCGAAATTTCCCATCAAAAGTAAAAGAAAAAAAACAAGTGTTCGTCCGCCTCCCTGGTGTGTCACGCTTGGGCGCGCACCGACACTGTTTCGGGATTAATTACGAAAAATTATTTTTCGATTCGATGGCTCTAAAATTCGAACGAGACTATTTTCCCACTCAATTTTCCATGCTGATTGCATATCCGGTCTCAGATTATCGATTGATCCATTAAAAAAATTCTAAAATCCTTACGGATCAATTATCCAATAAATAAAAAATTAAAATTATTATTAAAATTGCTAAATCAATAATCTATTATTAATAATCAGATTATTAATTTCAGTTTGATTTGAATTGCCCTAAAGATACAACATATAAATGAAATATAAATGGAGCGGAGGATTATTTATTTTTAAAAAAGAATAGCGCCGCAAATAAAGCCGAAATTAACTCCATGATAGAAGACTAGAACGGCGAATACCAACAATTGAAATAAATAAAAATATAAATACAAAGAAAGAAAATATATGACATTTGAGTACCAACAATTGCTTCATCAATCAGCAAGCACAGCTCGTCATTGTATTCTTTTTTTATTTTAATGAAATTGATGTCCCACTTCCAAAAATTAAAAATCATGCGTTTGTATATTTTTTTTATATCTGTTATTCCTTCTTTTCTAGTTGTGATATGACACTCCTTGATAATTTGATTAGTTTTTAAAATTAAATTAAATTTTACTAAATTTAATATTTTAAAATAAAAAGTAAAATATAAAGAAAAGTTGATTTTATAATTTAAAAATATATTTATAATACAATATTATCATAAAAGATGATTGTTGTAAAGAGATTAAACCGAATATGTTCAGTATAAATTGGTAATAAAAATGGCCTTCAAAAACATTTTACAAAACACAATTTTCTTAAATTAATTTTCTGAAGGAAAAAATATCTGGATAATAAAAAACAAATATAAACACCATGCAATAAATATAGACACAAAATTCTTTAAACAATATGTGGTCAAATAACTCAAATGTCCTTATAAACGTTGAAATTTTGTAGGATTTTACAAAATGAATTTTATTCCAGTTAAGATTTTGAAGGTTATTTTACCATAAATCTTACTTCATGCGTATATAAAAAATATTATATTTTCTTGAAAAAGCATCTCGGAAATTTCACAAATTCATAGAATATTCATACATGTTAGAATATATACGCCCAGTACAATTAAGGACCAGGTCCCCGGAGATAATAACAATGTAAGAACAAATGAAACACAAGTAAAAATAACATACAATTTAATGTGGAAACTCTCCTCATTCAAGGTAGAAAAAATTACGACCTGTTCTACAGGATTTTTCAGACAATCTTCACTAAGATGCAAAGAGCAAAGTCATCTATTACAAACTCTTGTAACTTAAACACTCAACCTCGCAGCTCTTCTCATGTAATAACTCTAGTACACAACTTGATCCTAAGTAATACTTCTATTTCTTGCTACACAACTACCTCTAGTTAGTGACTTCAATACTTTATTCAAGGCTAACTCTAGCCATGAACTCATCAACTCATAAAAAAAAAATCAATATTCCTTTATAACATAGGAACCAATCTTACAATTTTTAGAACATAAGATACAACATCAAAACAAAGAAGCTTTGGATTCTTCTTGGATTGACTTGATTAGGTCCCTTCACTATATTGAAGTTGTTCTTCCTTGAGAGAAAATCAACTTCTCTTGTGAAATTTTGTTGTGCAAATTTTGTTTTGTTTTTTCTCAATAAGTTCTCTATATAAGATAGACAATAAAACCTAGAAGCAACGCCACTGATTGAAGACACCTTTCATTGCAGTGCTTCTGCTACTGTGCCTACCAACTCTGCAGAAAGTACAACTTTGCAGCGGTACGAAGTTGATTGGCCTGCAGGTCAAAAACTTCATAGACCAGGTCCCTGAATCAAGTAATCTGTAGTTTCTCAACTCATGAAAACTTAGATTAAAATAATTTTTCCTTTTATGATGATAACAGACACATAAAAAAAGTTTCTCCTGATAATTAATTTCCAACCTAATTCCTCCGTGAAAATCAGATTCCCATATAACTGACTTTATGGAATAGACTAGGTTCTTTAAGTAGTATATTTGAGTCCTCAAAAGGTTGTCAAATCATCAAAACAAAGCAGAGTACGTCATCGTCAATGCTTCATCACTAAAGAGATCAAAATAGGTCAAACCCTTCCTGATAATTAAATACTTCGAGAAAAAGATCCATACAAATCGTTTCATAGAGATCAAGCTCAAATCATCAAGATAGTTTGAGAAGTATGTCACAGCGACCCTTGAATAGTGATGGAGTTCAAGTCCAAATCATTCTAGTATGAGAAATACATCACTAACAGATCTCGAATTAAGAAGAAAATTTAGAGTTAGGAATCAAGGGAAGAATAGAACTTTACCTACATTATTTATCACTAAAATAATGTTATTTCTTTAGATTTTATTTATGGTTGATTTATTTTTCATATATTTAAATTTATTTCAAACGAATTGGCACGCCCAGTGGGGCCAAATCTAATCACTTCTCTCATAAATCAAATCTGCAAATCTGAAGCCTAAAGGTGGAAAAATGAGTACTTCAAGCTTCGTCATTGAGTTTTATCAAGTCTACACTCCAATAAGCCTTGAAGTAGGGGTATTTGGAGATATTGAAACTTTGTACGATCCTACAAGATGAGTGTTATTTCACTTAGGATTTGTTGAGGGTACTCTATTCCAAATACTAATTCATGCCTTGTCACAACCTGACTTTTCAGGTCATGATGGTGCCTGTTAGATTCCACTTACAGGCGAGCCAACCCAATACCCACGGTACCTATCCTAAAACACTAACCAGAACGATAGCAGCAACATATGATAAATACGACAACCACAATCTACCTATGACATGGAAGTCACCTATACAGAGCTACTATAGACACAAAACCAAAAAATATATATACATAGCCATAAATATTATCTCACATGAGCTCCTACATATATACGTCTGTCACGACCCGACCCCCGGGGCCGTGACTAGTGCCGATTAGGCACCATTTCAGATACGAAAGCACAAATTACTAC
>JAPFFP010044785.1:0-34753 GCA_026153255.1 Solanum medicagineum | reverse complement strand
AGCCTTATATACAACAGCCCGCAAGTTCCAATCAACATGACGCTTAAGATAACACGATAAAACGCACTTGTTAAATGTAACAAAAATCAGGGCATCAACCTTAGGGTGATATTTATAACTCAAACCATGTTAAGAACATCAATTTCTCATCATAATACAACTTACAAACCATAGGGAAATCACTAAAACAAAAGGGAAACATGCAACAATTCTCAAAACAGAATCTGCCCCGAATTTCCAGCATAGACATACTAGCATATACTTCTTGTTTTTCATAACAAACCATTTGAAACACATGTGTAAACTTACTTACCGCTATATTCAAAGTATAGGGCTTATATAAGAACCTTATAAGAGTTGTTTAGCTGCTTTACAAGGTGAAGAAAAGTTAAGAGAACTTTGAAGACAAATCTGTTTTTTTTGTGAGTTCAAGTGAATAATAACCTGTGGAGTTGCTTTGGAACCCTTTATAAAGGGATATTACGCCGACTTTCTCTTGACATTTTGAACATCTTATACCACACATTATCAAGTTGGTTATCCACCAGCTTTGCTCTCACACTTGGGGCTTTTTGGAGCACTAACTTGATGGACTTGGGCTGCCTATTTTTCCAACTTACACTTACTTAGTTTTGGTCCAATTTGCTAAGTGTTTTATATTGTCTTTGGGACCTTTTTAATACCTCTCTTGGGCTGAACATATAGTCAATTTATGATGCTGAAGCATGGGCCAAAGTTACACCCTTAACACGGACTTTATTCATAATTGAACTTAGACAAATCCGACGTTGAGCCTCATCTCCGTTTAAGTAACAAATTTAAGCTAAGCAAGTAGGTGACTCACCTGCTAGCTTTTAAGTCCTACAAGTACCTCAATTCTTTTACTTCATTTAAGGCCGTAATCTCCTTAATTCGACACAAAACATGTATTCATTCGACCCTTTTAAGCGTTAAACTCACATATGGCCCATTAACACGAGATGCAAGCACTTTTAAAATTTAGCGTCAATTTGTCAAAATCATGTCATGTTTCATTTGCACTGTACTACTATTGTAAGGTGTGGGGTGTTACATAATGTTACTAGAATTAACAGAGTGTGAGACCCTTAGAGTCTTTAGGATGTCACACTTGAGTTCTAAAGAATGTTCATAACCTTCCCGAGTTGATGATGCCCTTGTCCAAAAGTGACTAAACGATGAGAAAACTTGATATTTATGTTTTTGAGCATGTTGAGTCCTGGGAGGAGTATTGATTACCGAAAATGAGTATGGGTGAGTCAAAGTCACACTCATTAACTATGTGGTCAGTGTAGAGAAGGATTGGACCGTGATAAACGGATGTTTCCTAAGTCCCAAACAAGGACTTGATGCTATAATAAAATCCCTGATGTACGCCCTTTTACCTCGACAATGTTTTGGGCGGATGCCGCAATGACATCACTTTGTTGTACCATCACCAACTCATAGGTGATGGGTGTAGGTACGAGAAACTCCCAGATATGTCCCCTGTTGATAGTACTTTGATGTTGATGTGATAACATGAGTCTTGATTGATAGTGATGTGATGGTATACTATTTCTTATCTTTAATTGAGGTTGAGTTACCGATGAGTTGATGTCATATTATACTGTCCTACCTACAATATTTATATTAGCCTGTTTCACATATAGTACATTCCACGTACTAACATCCCTTTGGCGCTGTATCATTTTATGATGTAGATTCAGTAGACAGAGGATTTCAGCAGGCGAATCATTGAAGTTTAGAGTTCTTTGATACCAGATAGTGGTGAGTCCTCCCCTGCATTCGGAGGATGTTTGTTGCTTTATTTTTGTTGGCTTATTTCATTTGATTTTGGTAGCCATGGCCTGTCATAGTACCTTCTTAGACTGTAGTTATAGAGGGTTCATAGACATTGATGGTTGATGATTGATTTTGGGGTTCCTTTTTCCCTTTTATGCTGTCTTTTTAAAAACTAAGTTTGTTTTCGCTAATCCTATTTCATATGATGGATGTTGATGATGTGTCTGATAGCCCACTAACAGTTTAGATTATTCTTTAATATCCTAATCAAATCAATTGATTGAACGAATGCGATGAGACTAGGTGGTTCACTTTGGGGCTAGCAATAGTCTCCGAGTACCAGTTACGCCTAGGGTACTCTCCTGGGCGTGTCAAACTTGGTATCAGAGCACAAAGTTCGAGTGTCCTAAGGAGTCTATGAAGCCATGTCTAGTAGAGTATTATTTATGGGTATGTTGTGCACCACACTTCATAAGCAAGAAGCTATAGGACATTAGGAAGTGTTACCCTTCTTCTATGATCTGAGTTCGTACGATAGAGTTTGACTCTATGGAAATTTGATTTTAATTCGTACGTTACATGTTTATGAAAATGCCACTGAAGAGAACAACTGCTCAAAGAGATGCCTCAGCCCTAGCTACTGAGAATACTCAACTAGAGGTCCTGGTTTAGACGGAGACGAGGAGACGGGGACGACATACCAAGACTACTGAGGTCCTACAAGCGCCCCCTGCTCAGCCTTTACTAGCTCCTAGCATAGAGGCAGAGTTTAGGGGAGCTATTACAATGCCGACTCAGCTGGTGAACTCTCAGGGTAACAGTCGGGGTCAATCTCCTAACTCTAGCTCACTGGATTCCTCAGTTGCACCTCGACTCAGAGACTTCCTGAGGATGAACCCGCCTGTATATACGGGGTCGAAGGTGGAGGAGGACCCACCTAATTTCATTGATGAGATGTATAAGGCCCTAAAAGATATGAATGCTACTGAGATTAAGGTAGTTGAATTTGCTTCCAACCAGCTGAAAGATATTGCTAATGTTTGGTAGAACTAATGGGAGGAGAGTAGGGGTGAGGAATGCAGAGCCTGCAAAATAGGAAGAGTTTAAAGCCACTTTCCTTGACCATTTCTTTCCTCAAGAGTTGAGGGCGACGAAGGTGGATGAGTTCGTGAACCTAAAGCAGGGAGGGATGATGGTTAAAGATTACAACCTTAATTTTATTAAGCTGTCCAAGTATGCTTCAGAGATGGTCCGAGACATGAGGGCCAAGATGAGGAAATTTGTATCTGGTCTGGGCAGCCATGTGTAGAAAAAGTGCAAGGCAGCTTTATTGATCCCCAACATGGACATCTCTAGGATTATGGTATATACCCAGCAGACAGAGGAGGATAAGAGAAGAGATAGGGAGGAGCAAATGAACAGAAAGGCAAAATTAGCAGGACATGAGCCTAGCCAGCAGAGGCAGAATAAGGGTGACAAGTCCTACTTTCAGAAGAGATCATCTCATAATGCAACTTTTGTAGCGAGTGCACCCGTCCAACCAAATAAGTATGATCAGAAGTCTCATGGTTACCAAAACTACAGGGCTCAGAGTGCTCAATCTCAAGCAAGTGTGACTCAAGGTCCGAAGGGAAAGCCACCCTGTGGCAATTTTGGGAAGCTCTATCTAGGTAAGTGTCATTTGGGCATGGATGCTTGCTTCATCTGTGAGCGATCTAGTCACTTCCAACAGGAGTGCCAAAAGAGCAGACGAGGTGAAGAAAGCAATAAAGCACAGTCCTCCGCAGCACCCCCAGTTGACAATCATCAGAGGGGAAATACTATAGGTACAAGGGGCGGGACGAACCATTTGTATGCTATGGGTAATCTACAGGATCAGGAGGCTGCACGTGCTTTGAGTTTTTACCTTTGATTGCTATGCATTGCTTGATTCGGGTGCCACTTTATCTTTTGTGACCCCTTTTGTGGCTAGTAAGTTTGGGATTCTTCCAGAGTGTTTGCTTGAACCTTTTGCTATTTCCACTTCTACTGGTGAGTTTATCTTAGCTGAGAGAGTTTAAAAGGATTGTATAGTGTCCATTTATCATAGAGACACCTTAGCTGACTTGGTAATAATTGGAGATGGTTGACTTTGATGTGATATTTGGCATGGATTAGCTTCACGTCTGTTATGCTTTTGTTGGCTGTAGAATCCAAAATTTTAAGTTCTAATTTCCTAATTAAAGCAATCTTAGAGTGGAGAGGGATTTCTGTTGCACCTAAGGGCAAATTCATCTCTTACCTTAGAGCTAGAAAGTTTATCTCCAAAGGTTGTATCTATCACCTCGTGCGAGTTAAGTCTGATGATGTTGAATCTTATACTCTTGAGTCAGTCTCGATTATCTTATACTCTTGAGTCAGTCTCGATTGTAAATGAGTTTCCTGATGTGTTCCCTGATGATCTACCCGGAGTCCCTCCTTATAGGGAGATTGACTTTGGGAGTGATGTTCTTCCCCAGACCAAACCCATTTTAATTCCACCTTACAGGATGGCTCCCGCTGAGTTGAAAGAATTGGAAGAACAATTGAAGGACTTGTTAGAGAAAGGTTTCATAAGGCCTAGTATCTCTCCTTGGGTTGTTCCTGTTCTATTTGTGTGTAAGAAATGGGTCTCTTAGAATGTTCCTAAACTATTGACAACTGAACAAGGTCACGATAAAGAATAATTATCCTCTTCCCCGGATAGATGATCTATTTGACCAACTTCAGGGTACTAATTGATTCTCCAAGATAGAGCTTAGATCAAGTTACCATGAGTTAAAGGAGAGGGAAGGTGATATACCAAAGATGGCCTTTAGGACACGGTATGACCATTTTGAGTTCTTGGTCATATCCTTTGGGTTGACAAATGCACCTGCAGCTTTCATGGATTTGATGAACAGGGTATTCAGACCGTATCTTAATATGTTTGTGATTGTGTTTATTGATGATATTCTGGTGTATTTAAATGATTTAGAGGAATATGCTAATCATCTTAAAGTGGTTTTGCATACGATCAAAGACCATGTTGTACGTGACATTCTCAAAGTGTGAGTTTTGGCTCAAGTCCATGGCTCTCTTGGGCCATGTTGTTTCGAGAGATGGTATTTGGGTGGGATACTCAGAAAATTGAAACGGTTAAGAGCTGGCCTAGACCAACTCCTCCGACGAAAATAAGAAGCTTCTTGGGATTGGCAGGCTACTATCGTAGATTTGTGGAGGGCTTCTCTTCCTTGTCAGCACCATTGACTACGCTAACTCAGAAGAACGCCAAGTTTTAGTGGTCTGAGGAATGTGAGAAGAGTTTCCAAGAGTTGTAGACTAGATTAACTACAGTACTAGTCTTGACCTTGCCAGATGGATAGGAGACTTCGAGATATACTTTGATGCATCCAGAGTTGGACTGGGGTGTGTGTTGACGCAGAGAGGGGAGGTGATAGCTTATGCTTCCATACAACTTAATATCCATGAAAAGAATTATCCGAATAATGATCTTGAATTGGCAACAGTGGTATTTACACTTAAGATCTGGCGTCACTATATGTATGGAGTGCATGTAGACGTGCTCACTGACCACAAGAGCTTATGAAATTTTGCATCCATTCATGTTCATGGTAACAAGTTTATGGTGATTTTTTACACTCATGTTAAGACTTTTCGAAAATGTTGTTTAAATGAATTTGTTGCATTGATGTTGGGCTGAAATCTTCATGATTACTTCTCTTATGCACATTTATTTGACATTCGGGGATGAATGTTCCCAGGGGGAGATATTGAAACACCCCAAATTGTGCCTCGGAAATGCCCATAATCGTAATTTCGATATATCTCAAAGTTCACGCGTGACATCAAAAATCCAACTTTATATTCTTGATAGGGGAAAATTGAGTGGAAAATGGGCAAAACACGACGCGGAATGGGCGCAAATCAGTGTTATTTCTTCCTCCGTGATGGCTCCGCATCGTAGACCAGACACAGACCAGTTCAACTTTTTCCTTAGTTTTCTATTTCAGCCAAGGGCTTTGGGGTCATAGCCCCATGCCCACTTATGCGTGAAAGCATCCATACATAGCCATTTTCAACTCTATATCACTCAAAACTCTCATAAAAACCTCTCCAAGACTTAACCAAATATCTCACTTAAATTTTAAGGATTTCAAGCTTAACGTTGGAGCTCAAGGATTCACTTCAAGCTCTACTTTCCTTCTAGCTCATCTCAATAAAATCCAAGTTTTAGGTATGTGGGTTTCATTCATTGGGTCCTTTCACCCATGGGTCCCAATCCTCCTTTTTTATGAAAATTGCATGTTTTCAAGTTATATCATCTATGGTTATCTCATAATAGATTATAATTATAAATTATGTTAGGCTTTTATGAAATGTTTATTGATTATGCATGTCTATCTATTTCAAGCTTATACCATAGATTGGTTTTGTCTATCGAGACTATGCATACTTTGAACTATGAAACTATGAACTATTATGAGATTTGATGATGGATTTCAAGGTATCCTACATGAAGGTTTTACTATGTGTTGATGAGTTGATTTACATTGAGTTTTCTCATATTATTTGACTCTTGAATTGCATGGTTTTTAACAAGCATTATAAACTCACCAAGTGTTTGAACAAAATGTCTTGACAAGGATTCTTAAGTTATTGTTGATCTATTACATGATTTACAAATCAAGTGACTTTATGATGATTAAGGGCTTGCATATATGTATTAAATTCATGAAGAGAATCTATGGTGTTGCAAGTAAGCCATGCCTTGTTGAGGGGGTGACATGCCTCAATCACCTTGTTAGGGGGTGACATACCTCAATCACCTAGTTGAGAGGGTGACATGCCTCAATCACCTTGTTTTTGTGTGTGTGTGTGGGGGGACATGCTTCAATCACCTTGTTGAGGGGGAGGGGTTGTGACATACCTCAATCACCTTGTTGAGGGGTGTGACACAGCTCAATCACCTTGTTGAGGGGGGTGACATGTCTCAATCACCTTACAAGGAAGTGACATGCCTTGCATTCCAAGTAGTAGTTTGCTTCGTCTATGTCGGTCAAGATATCTTCCCACACATGTATTATATCCTATGCAATTTGAATGATTTACAAGCATGTTTTATTCAAGCATTCATCATGCATGCCATATTGAGATTTCACTTATCTATTGCTTATTATTAGTATGCGTTTTGACTATATTGACTTATTTATTGTTGCATTACATCTTATATACTTAGTTCATTCAAATGTACTAACACATACTCTATGCCTACATGATATTACCATGTAGGGACCAGACACCATTTGATCATCCTCAACGTGGCTAGTTCGGTACTTCAAAAGATAAGCTTTGGTGAGTCCTCAAGTCCGAGGACACTATCTATGCTACTCTTGTTATTTGATATTTCGTTATGCTGAACACTTGTTACTGTGAGGGTGAGCCCGAAAAGTGTCTTGGCCCCCACTCCATTCCATGTTAGAGGTGTTGTTGGATATTGATGTACTTATGCTATGAGCTTGACTCTCTTATGCTTTTATAAATATCAAGACTTCCCTTAGTCCTGCTTCCCTTATTTATATCTCTTGTGTTGTTTGTTTTGCTTCCGCAACCAAGGATGTGTTAATAATATGCTAAGAGGCTTGTTTGGAGTCCCTTCGGGTTCCCATTCTCCATGTCACATCTAGGCCCTAGGCTTGGGTCATGAAAGTATACAAGTGAAGAGAAAATACAATAAGTATTCACGATAATTATTGTAAGTTCCTACTTTCAGAGATATCACAACCCAATCCGAGGGCAAGGTGCAACACAGAAAATGGGAAACCCAAGGATAATCTAAACAAGCCTCGCAACATATCATTTTCACATCCTTGGTTGTGGAATGTAAAACAAGCATCACAAATAAGTCTAAGGAAATTAGGGCTTTTGACCATTCTATGGGATAAATAAGGGAAAGTGATTTACATGAATTACATAGCAACCAATAATTAAGGGGAGGGTAATGACTCAAGCTATGGAGAAGTAGGGTTTTAGGATATTCATCACCTTCCATCAAAATCAACATCAACAACATTAAATAGCATCACATAAGGGATAGGGGCTAAAGAATTAGTCTCCATAAAAACACTACATCTCATCATAGGTACATAGCATAAGTATCCAGTAACATCTCTAAAACATGAGTAGGACAAGGACCAAAACAAGTCCCTGGCTCACCCTTAAAGTACATAGAAAAATGAAATAAAGTCTAAAAATAAGCAAGATAGAAGTCGAATATTGTCCCTGAAATGGAGGACTCATCACTCTATGATCTTCATGAGCTCAAGCTAGTTATGTGGAGGAGGATGAATAGGAGCGTTGGTCCCTACATGATTAGATTATGTAGCCAAAAATTATGCATTAGTACTTGAAATGTACTAGTATGTGGGGTGCAATGCATAACAATAGATAATAAGCTTCATTAACAAGATGCATAAATATATACAATAATATATAAGTTAAATATGACATGCATGAGTATGCTTTAATGAAAACTTGCATTAAACATAACTTCTTTACATCATACTTATGTGGGGGAAGACCGTAACTGATATAGACCATACAAACTACTTTATGGAATCCAGTTAACTCCTTCCAATGGGAAAAGACCAATGCACTTCTTCCACTGGGAAAAGGCCAATGAACTTCTGCCATTGGATAAGAGTTTACTTGCTAAGGTAGAACTTATAAACTTATTAACGGTGTAATTGCATCTTTCATGAACATTATGGATTACATGGATTCACTAGCCTATGCTTAGCCAACAAGGGATCCTATGGTGATACATAGTTTGAGAGATAAAAGTGGCTTCTAGGGTTCCCTTACCGAACCCAACCAATTGCCCCATTCGGTGCTAAGTCATTCCCACAAAATACATTTAAGAACATATGCATGATCATAATCATCATAAACTTAAAATAATAGCTTCAACATCATATATATATATATATATTTAATAGATTCACCTCATGTGTGTTGGACATATATGTCTATCACAATATCTATTTCAAACGCTATATTTGGATTGTCTCCGTCCAGCCAAATTGTTGCAACTTGATCTACTGAAGTAAAAAGAAATTAGTAAACATGTATTATTATACTACAAAACAAATGATTTAAAGGTAATTTAATAGCACAATGTTAAACATTTTAGTATCCCAAATCACAATTTCTTATCAAGGTGGAGGCACTTACAATCCAGAAGGACTAAAAACTTTTGATGGATTATATAGGATTGCAAGACCTAGTCTTTCTGGATAACAATCTTGTAGAAATCTTGCAGTTTTCTTGTCACCTTTACTGATCATATGCTTGTTCCACCCTTCAAAGTCAATTAACCAAACCATTTGCTCCTGGCCAGATTTTAGATCCAGGATAAAATTTTCCATGCAATATATTAGATATTTCATTTGCTTCTCTATTGTATAAGGATTCTAAAGTACATGAGTTATAAAACAAGAATATTTATATTACAGTTGGCAAAAGCTATTTAAGAGAATTATGTTATTATTATGTACCCGTATTCCTGGCTTTATGACAAGCGCAGTCCTTTCATACTTGTCAAAGTAGTTGGCTTTGTAAACCTTTTTGGGTTCCGCTTGTTGAGCAATATCATCCTAATTAGACATGAATTACTTATCAATTTAACATAAAAACAGACATATAAATACCTACCTGCTGATTGCATTATGCAAAATTTGGCTATACCTACCAGTTTATTGCATTCTACCAAAGTTGGATGTTTGATAGGAGTTTGCCATCGGTGTTTGATATGTGTCTCAGGAAACAGAGGGGGAACAAATTTGTCCACAAAGGTGGTAGATTAAACTTACAAGTTGTAATGATGGAAACGCTACTATTGCAGCTCGATGTTGACGAAGGGCAAACGATATTGGAATCGCAATACAGAGCACGAAGGTAAGAAGATCAAAACAGGCATTATGTTGTATATGCATAAGGATGATGTTTATTGGAGAGGGGATCGGAGGTGGAGTGATATTAATAGGGTAATTATCGATGTAAAAGTTTCATCGGTTCGCAAAAGGTGTAACACGTCGCAGCTGTAGGCAAAAGAAATGCTTGGTCTGGTACATTTGATGATCCTCCACGTGGCTAGTTTGGTACTTCATAAGATAAGCATTGGTGAGTCCTCAAGTCCAAGGACACTATCTATGCTACTCTTGCTACTTGCAATTTCCTTATGCTGAACACTTGTTACTATAAGGTGAGCCCAAAAAGTGTCTTGGCCCCTGTTCCATTCCATGTTAGAGGTGTTGTTGGATATTGATATACTAATTCTATGAGCTTGACTCTTTTATGCTTTTATAAATGTCAAGACTTCCCTTAGTCTTGCTTCCCTTATTTATATCTCTTGTGTTGTTTAATCTGCTTTCACGACCAAGGATGTGTTAATGATATGCTAAGAGGTTTGTTTGGGGTCCCTTCAGGTTCCATTCGTTGTGTCATGTATAGGACCTAGGCTTGGGTCATGGCAAACATGATATCAGAGAATTAGGTTGTTAATGATCTTCAGAAATCTAACACACCACGTCGATTAGAGTTTTATTCGTGGTTGTGAAGCGCGCCACAACTATGAATGAGAGACTATGAGGCATTTTAGGAAATATTTCACTTCTTCATTGTCTATATCATGCTTTAGATGTGAGTATAAGGCTTTTCCTCTAACGAATGCTCTTTGCTCTTCTAGATCATGCCGATTCCAAGAGGAAGACTTAGGAGAGCCCGTACACTTGAGGAGCAACCTGCCACTCCCGCTCCTCAAGCTCCTCAAGGTGGAGGGGTAGACCAAGATGAATTCTGTGATGCTATTACAATGTTAGATTGTGCTATGACCAACAAAATTTACCAAGGGGTCCAAGTACCTCATGCTTCCACTCCGGCTTCTAGGGTGAGGGGTTTCACTAGAATGAACCCACTGGAGTTCCAAGGATCCAAACCGAAAGAGGATCACCAAGTGTTCATTGATAAGGTATACAAAGTGCTATTGTTTTAGGAAAAGTACCGAACAAACTCTCAACATGTCTTCTAATGTTTGAATTGTTCTTTTAGCTTTCCCACCGATTTGAGGATGGAACATGGTACTTAACTTCACTTTACTACAAAGACATCTTTGAAATGACTTCCAAAAATTGGAGGTAAATTGAGTACCACGATTTGAAATAATGGACAATGGAATCCCATGTAACCTCACCAACTCCTAGATATAAAATTTGGCTTTATCCTTGGCACCACAATGATCTTAACCGGCAAGAAATGAGACAATTTCATCATCTGATCCACTATCACCCATATAGAAGCAAAATATCTCTTTGTCTTTGGTAGCCTCACTACAAAATCCACATTAATATTTTTCCATTTCCATGTAGGGATCTCAATAGTTTGAGCCAAGACACCCAGCCTTTGGTGTTCCATCTTAACTTGTTGACAATTGGATCATTCAACTACAAATTTAACAATATCATTCTTCGTTCTATTCCACCAATGTACTTCCCTCAAATCTCTTTACGTTTTCGTGAAAAAGCGATAAATGGGATATGAAGAATTATGAGCCTCTTACAATATCAAATTTCTCGACCCATCAACATCTGGCACATACAATCTCCCTTGGTAATGAAGCACCCGATCTCCCCCTTATGAGAAGACACTATCTTTCATTCCTTCGCCAAGGTCTTCAATACAATCAAGGAGGGATCAAGACTTTGTTTAGACTTAACATCCTTAATTAATGATGATTTGGAACCGCTTACCACCATGACACCACTATTTTTGAGTTCATTCAACTTTAAGCTCAATCTAGCCAACCTATGAAATTCCTTCGCTAGTTCCTTCTTCCCGTCATCTTCCTGTTGTGACATACTTCCCATGGATATCTTACTAAATGCATCAGATATAACATTAGCCTTACCCGGGTGATATTTCACACTCATGTCATAATCCTTGAGAAGTTCCAACCATCTACTTTGTCTTAAATTAGATCACTTTATGTAAACACATGTTGGAAACTTTTATGGTTGGTGAATATATCAATATAGATCCCATACAAATAATGATGCCAAATCTTTAATGCATATGCCAGGACCGCTAGTTCAAGATCATATGTCGAATAGTTCTTCTCATGCACCTTTAGTTGCCTTGAAGCATAAGCAATCACTTTACCATTTTGCATCAATGCACAACCCAAATCAATTCTTGAGGTATCACAATATACAACAAACCTATCAGTACCCTTCGACAATGTAAGATTGGAGTCATAGTGTAACGACCCCCAGTTCAAGAGCCTTGAGTGCAGAAAAGTTGGGCTGAATCGTAAGTTGTTATACGACTAGTAGAATTGAATCTTAAACCTAGAACTTTAGGAAGGGGAAAAGTTCCCAAGTGTGGGGTAATCCACGAACCAAGGTATGGCCCATAGATGGGTTCGTGAGTAAGACCCCAGACATGAAGGAAATTTGGAGTTTTCAGGAATGTGACTTACGAGTTATCAGAAAGCCGATGGACCAGGATATGACCCATATATTCTTTTATGGAATGAGGTCAAGAATGAGAAGAAAAATTAGCTGTGTGGAAGGGCTCCATGAGGCCAATCACGGCCCGTGAGTAATTTCATGTCTTGTACTGCTGATTTTGGTTTTCAATTTAGCAAAAGTCAGATTTTAGGATTTTTAGGTGTGCTATCAGATGAGAGGACTTATGGCCCATAAATCAACCTATAGCCCGTGATCAGGGTTCCTTAAGTTACTTCGGATAGTTTTTAATATGTGACAATTTGGTCATTTCTTCTAATTCTATTCCTATACTACGCCATTTGGGAGATGAAAAGAGAGACCTATATTAGTCTTCGAGTCCTAGAAACACCCCTCATTCTCTTTCCTTCAATTCCAAATTCCTAAGGCAGGAGTAATCAAGAATAAGGCTAGGGTTTCCTAGCTTCTTCCCCAAAGGCTTCAATTCTGTTTCTCTCTAGTTCTCCAAGTATGTGAGTTGATGTCGATCCAGAGGGTGATGTAGAGGCAGGGCCGAAGAGTATTATCGGCTAGAGATTATAAACAGGGCATCTTCCCTGATCCAGTAATAAATCCTATAGATGACTAGGTTTCTCCGGTGTATGTTGCAACACCACTTACTACAGGATACACTTTTGAGAGTTGTGACTGTGCTTGAGACTATAGGGCAAGTAGGTAGCCCAATTGATATACCAGGTACTCCTCAAACACAAGTTATGGTTTATTCTTTGGATTAGCAGTAGGTCCCTGAACCCCAGGTATAGGTGGAGCAACCACCATCAACACCCATTATTGAGATTTCTCAAGTACTGCCTTTACTAATGATGAGTAATGTAGGTTTGAGAGGTTCAAGAAGATAGATCTACGTCAGTTTCAGGGTGGGAAGACTGAGGATGATCATGAGTTTTCGACTATTTATAGGGAGTTACTTAGGGTTGTGGGACTAGTAGAGACTCATGGTGTTCAGTATGAAACCCTCCAGCACCATAGATTAGCCAAGGAGTGGTGGAGGACTTATTTGGGATATTTTCAAGTTGGATCTTCTCTAATGACTTGGGAGACATTCTCTAATGCCTTCTATGATAAATTTGTCTGTTGGAGTGTTCGAGAACCATCTAAGATTTGAGCGTTTGACATTAGGGCACTATGATAATTTCTAAGTATGGGATCCATTTCTACTAGCTACTTTGGCATACTACAACTATACTTCATACTAGGGCGGAGATAATCCACTGATTTATGAGAGGGTTGACATATTCTATTAGACGATCAGTGTTTTAGATGTCTAGGGAGGGAACATCTTTTCAGTCACAGGTTAGTGTCTCCAAAGAGGCGGAGCTCGTGGAGAGAGAGGAGTTTGAGGACACCAAATAGGTCCGTACATCTGGACAGTTCTCGGGTGCCTCATCTAAGGACAGAGATATAACTAGGGGAGGAGGATCATTCCAGCACCACGGGGTCCATGTAGCACAGTTGGCATCTGAGGGAGGACGGGGTCCTCATGATTCTTATAGTTTGGATTATAGTTCCTCTGGGTTACAATAGAGGCTTGCAGGCCAAGATAGTTACAGTATTCCTCCTGTTCCTTCATATTACCTACCCACCCCTAGATCATGTTTGCCATTGTCCCATGCAGACTTATTTTGGGCTACACTACTCTTATTTCGTAGCACCAATTAGAGGTCTGACACTATCAGCTAAAGGTATAGCCTGATAGATTAAAGGTCGATATAGGGGTCATGCTGACAAAGGTGGATACATTGGAGGTAGAGGAATGGGTAATGCCTTCACATATTTTGGTGGTAGAGGAGCACTTCTACTTGTAGAGGAAGGGGAGGATAGTTTTATGCTTTCCTAGGTAGACCCAAGCTGAGGCCTCTGATGTTGTTATCACAAGTATTGTTCTGGTTTGTCATCATCCTATATCTAAGTTATTTAATCCTGGCTCCACTTATTTTTATGTGTCTGCAATTTCTCATTGGGGTTTGATTTGTCATGTGATAGTATGTGTGTGCCTATTCATGTTTCGATCCTAGTAGGTGAGCCTTTAGTAGTGGATTGGATGTACCGATCCTGTCTTGTGACTTTGGCAGTCTGTGAGACTTAGGTTGATATGATTATCCTAGATATGGTATATTTTGATGATATTTTGGGTATGGATTGGCTATCTCTATTTCGTGTTGTTCTTGATTTCTATGCAAAGACCATTACCATAGTCATGCGAGGTAGATTGAGGATAGAGTGGATAGGTTTAAGGGGTTCTTATCCTAGTAAAGTTATACCATATATTCGGGGGACAAAATTTGATTGATAGTGGGTGTTCAGGTTATTTGGCTTTTATTTCTTATACCGTTGTTGAGTCACCTTCCATGGATTCTATTCTTGTGATCTGTGAGTTTTCAGATGTATTTCCTACAAATCTAATGGGAGTTCCTCTTAATAGGGATATTGATTTTTCTATAGACCTTGAGACGAACACCAAGCCCATTTGTGTCACTCCATTTTGTATGGCTCCAATTGAATTGAAGAAGCTAAAAAAAAGAAGCTCTAAGATTTGTTGAGCAAAGGGTTCATTCTCCATAGTGCTTCACCTTTGGGTGCCTCAGTCTTATTTGTAAAGAAAATTGATGGTTCTATGAGAATGTGTATTGATTATTGACAATTGAACAAGTTAACCATGAAGAACAAGTACCCACTTCCTCATATTCTTTATTCAATAAACTTTAGCAGTAGAATTATTCTTTAAGATTGATTTGAGATCTGGGTACATCACCTGTGGATTCGGCCTTCAAACATTCCTAAGACAACATTTTGGACCAGGTATGGCCATGATGAGTTTCTTGTCATGTCTTTTGGTTTGAATAATTCCTCTACAACATTCATAGAGTTGATAAACCGGGTGTTCTGATTGTATCTAGATTCATTTGTGATAGTATTCATTGATGACATCTTGGTCTATTCTAAAACTGAGGAGGATCATGTCAAGCATTTGAGGATTGTGCTCCAGAGGGTTAGGAAGGAGAAACTCTATGCTAAGTTCTCTAAGTGTGAGCTTTGGTTGAGTTTCGCGGCATTCTTAGGGTATGTGGTGTCCAAAGAGCGCATCCAGGATTGAATTAGGCCTACCTCAACTACAGAGATTCGTAGCTTTATGCATTTAGCTGGTTATTGTCATACTTTCCTCTAGGATTTCTCCACCATTGCAGCTTCATCGACTAGGCTCACTCAGAAGAATGTTGTATTCTATTGGTTTAATTAGTGTGAAGAGAGCTACCAAAAGCTCAAGTTATTGTTGACTACTTCCCCTATCTTGGCCTTGCCGGAGAAGAGTGTTGACTTCATTATTTATTGTGATGCTTTGGGAGTGGGGTTAGGTGGTGTGTTAATGCACAAAGGGAAGGTAATTGCTTATGCTTCAAGGCAGTTGAAGGCCCATGAGAAGAATTATCTCACTCATGACATGGAGTTAGCGATAGTAGTGCTTGTGTTGAAGTTATGGCATCACTATATATATGGAGTTCATTGTGAGATCTTTACTAACCATCACAGCTTATAGTATGTTTCAGCCAACAGGATTTGAATTTGAGGCAAAGGAGTGGACTGAGCTCCTGAGCACTATGATTTGGCTATTCTCTATCATCTAGGGAAAGCCAATGTAGTGGCTGATGCACTGAGTAGAAAGGCTTCTAGCATGGAGAGCTATACGGCTATTCGACTAGAGGAACGGTCTTCGGCTAGAGATGTTCAGAAATAGGTGGGAGAGTTTACAACTTTTGAATCAAGGTGGATTTCTTGCTTTTACTAAGGCCCACTTGTCTTTGATGGATTAGATTCGTGGGAGAGAGTTTGAAGATGAAACAGTATATATCATTCGAGAAAGGGTGGCTAGGGGTGAAACTCAGGAAGCGGTACTTGATTTAGATAGTGTTTTGAGGATGGGAATCGTATTTGTTGCCGAAGGTGGGAAATTTAGTTGGGTTGAGACTAGAGGAGCTCAGTGCACTAGACATTCCATTTATCTAGGAGTAGTGAAGATATATTATGGCTTGAGCTACCACTACTGGTGGTGTGTCATGAAGAAGGATATATCGGAGTTCGTGGGTAGATATTTGACATGCCAGCACGTCAAATGTGACCATTTATGGTCGGGTGGTGAGTTATAGAGAATGCCCATTCCTGAGTGGAATTGGGAAAGCATTACCCTAGATTTCATGGTAGGTTTGCCTTCTATAGTTGGTAGTTTTTATTCTATATGGGTAGTAGTAGAACGATTGACTAACTTTGCGTACTTCATCCTGGTCAAGGTGAAGTATACAGTTGAGAGGTTAGCCCAAATCTACATTAGTCAAGTTGTAAGGCTTCACAGAGTCCCAGTTTCTATTGTGTCAGACTGTGGTTCGTTGTTTACATCGCATTTTTAGAGGGTCTTACAGCATGGTTGTCACCACCTGGGCCTAGGGTCAAGGAGTGATATGGTGAATGGGAATCCGAGAATCCCATACAAGCCTCAAGTATCCATACTCACATAATTGGCTCGGAAGCATATACATAAATAGTAAACACATAGTTCTAAGGGCCATAAAAGTAGGGCTCATGCTATGGAGATGTCGTCAGGAATAGGGATTAACATGGATTTGCATAGTACATAGCACATAAGAACTAAGGGGTAAGTATGACTCACTCTATGGGGGCAATACAGGACTTAGGATCTTCCACATATCCACATCAAAACATACATACTTATCATAATTCTTATAATCAATCCATAATAGCCATATCCAATAGACAACTATAATCATAAGCTCCAAATACAATACATAACATATAGATCCAACAAGAGTCTACAAGATGCCCAACAATGCCCCTAGACATAAGATAGGACAAAGGCCAAGACATGTCCTGGGCTCATCCTCAAAGTAATTAACAAAACGGAAACAACATAAGGTAGATAGTGATGGCTTGTCCTTGGAAGATAGGACTCACCACTACACTTTCTCAAATCCGATCTAGCCGTCAATGATGGATGAAGGTAGTCTCCAGTCTTTACATGGTTAGATCATGTAGGCAAAAGTATACATTAGTACGTTTGAAT
Source organism: Solanum medicagineum (assembly GCA_026153255.1). Classification (NCBI taxonomy): domain Eukaryota; kingdom Viridiplantae; phylum Streptophyta; class Magnoliopsida; order Solanales; family Solanaceae; genus Solanum; species Solanum medicagineum. The sequence goes on along the minus strand of JAPFFP010044785.1, from coordinate 17,278 downwards.
GTATAGATGACAAGGGCACATAATATATATATACTAGATGACAAGGGAGCGCACACATGCACACGCACACGCACGCGCACACATACACACACACACACACACACATATATAAGAGAAGTAGTATAACAATATGACATGAAATTCATGATGCATGAAGTGCCATAATGCTCATATATAGTGGGGATAAACTATAATTGACAAATCACACTCATGCGAGCTATTACATGGATTAGTCTGATGTAGACCTCCCATTGGTAAGAGAAGATTACTTTCCAAGGTAATCTACACCATACTTTACGATCGCATCATTTTGGTGTGATGGACACCTTCCTTACAACCCCATCATTTCAGAAGGATTTTCAATATGATATCATATCATATCAATATGTAATCATCCCTTATGACCCAATCATTTTGTTAATGGCTACCATATACATATGCTGGCATATAGTTAGAGGAAAGGGTGAGGACCCTTGGGGATAGCTCTGACGTCCCCCAATTCATCGGTACTAAGTTAAACATCCCACGAGAATACTTATACATACACATGATTTCAAAAGAGGCAATAGTCATTTCAATGCACATTTAGGCTTAAAATTCAAACACTCCTATAATCATTCATACTTGGACTAAAAAGCCAAATTGCAATTCAATCCATACTTTTCAAGCATAGGAATAGTTCATTCACTTAACAATATGGTGCACACACCCAATATGCTCAAAGAGCCAATAAAAATAGATATTTATGTGATCACATTCTTGTCATAACCATAATCTTATCAATATTATATACATTAACATAATTGGACTTAACCCACTTTATAATTTTCATAAAATCTAATGCTCATGAATGCATATACCATGAATGATGTGTAATAGAAGTAAGTAACATAGATTCAATCAAAAATCAACAATATAATATGAAATTTAAGCAAATCCATGAGTAAAATCCACATTCAAATCATTATATTAATTACCTATGCTTAGATCAGACTTTAAAGGAATAATGCATAATCAAATCTTCATAATACTCATGTAATTCAACATATTAAGGTTTAAATCAACTTAAAATCAACAATAAAGAATAGCCCATACTTCAATTGAATTTATTAAACAATAATCTTCAAAATCCATATTTAAAGTAAGCAAAATTTCATAAATCAAGTGCAAAAAGAGTTTGGGTCTTCTTGTTGAAAGTGACCAAGAATGACTCCAATATACATTAGCTAATGGAGGAGATTCAAGAAGAAATTTAGTGAAGAAAAGAGTTTCCCCTTGATTCCCAAGCTTAGTCTTCACAACAATTCTTGAGAGAGTTTTTAGCAGAGTTTAATATAATTCGAAGTGTAGGAATGCATTTGAATGAGATAAATAGAGTTTAGGGATAAATGGGAATAACTTCTTCAACCAATCTAGGGATAAGGTAAAACTAGATGCATTGGAAATATAATTCAAAGAGCTTCAATTTTGTAGGTCATATGCCAACCAATTCTTTTTGTGCTAAGAGATATGACATTTAAAGTTTATCCTTCTACTGCTTCTTGTGAAACACTTAGCCAATGGAATTCCTTTGAGCTTGACCAGATGAAGAAGGCCCATGATGACCCTAAACCACTTAAGTACACTTAAATTAAGGGATTGAAAGTGAACTTAACTTGAGTTTGAAGATTTCATACTTAGAAAAATTTCACGCCTACACCCATACAGATGGCTTCATGGCCCATGAGAGGTCACACGGACCGTGTAGCCTTCCGTGAAGCTTCATTTAGAAAAATGTTTCCATCAATAAAGTTTTGAGATGGTGGTCCTATAATTAGAAAATTTTCACTCCAGTGCCCATACAGAGGGGCTCATGGACCGTGAAAGACTCTATTGTCCGTGAGAGGGTCCATGTGAAATGCATTGGCTAGAAAATGTGGATTTTGAAGGCCAAGTTGCCATACGGTCCACCACACGGAACTTATGGGTTTTATGTGTGGTATGCCTTAGTATAAAACTTTCTCATCAAGGCCAACACTTCCTACCCAAGGCCATATGCCACTTTAAGGAGCCTCCATATGGTCCGTATGGCCTCACACAGACCGTGAAGGCTTCCATGTAGCCTCATCTTGGTCTAAAATTTTTCAGAATCAAATTTTCGAGATCTATTAAGGTCGTATAAAGTCGGGGTCCTTACAATGATTTGGGTACCCATTTTGATATGAGTACAACTTTTTACCTCCAAATCGATAGGCATTCTGAAAGGACCATTTAGGTGTTGGCAGAGATGCTATGGGCACGTTCCATTGATTTTGTAGCCTGATGGGATCAACACTTAGCCTTGATGGAGTTTTCTTACAACAATAGTTCTCATTCCAGCATTTAGATGGCTCCCTTTTAGACTTTCAATAGCCTAAGGTATAGATCACCTATCGGGTGGTTTGACTCAGTATCGGTGGAGATAATGAGTACATATATGTTGAGAGAGGATCTAGAGCAAGTGTAGTTGATAAAAAGTAGGTTGGTGACAGCCCAGAGCTACCAAAAGAACTATGTTGACAAACGGGTTCAACCTTTGATATTCATGGTTGGTGTCAGGGTATGGTTGAATATCTTGCCTTTAAAGGTTGTTATGAGGTTTGGGAAGTAGGGCAAGCTCTTCCTGAGGTTTATTGGTTCGTTTGAGATTCTAGATAGAGTGGGAGAGGTGGCTTACAAACTTTCCTTGCCACCTAATTTATCATCAGTCCAATCTGTGTTCCATGTCTCTATTTTTTGTTATTATATTCTGGATGAGTCACATGTGACCTCCATATATTTAGTTGGGTTTAGCCTAGATTTGACTTATGAGGAGTAGTTAGTGGCCATTTTGGATAGGCATGTAAGAAAGTTGAGGACTAAGGAGATAGTCTTGGTAAAGGTCCAGTGGTGCTACAGGACAGAGAGTGAGGCTAAATAGGAGATAGAGATGGATATTTCTACCCAATAGCCCCAACTTTTTGAGCCTTTAGGTATGTCCCTTATCTAATGTTTGAGGGCGAACATTATTTTTAGTAGTGGATGATGCAATGACCTCGAAGGTCATCTTTAGCATTCTCAATAGAATTACCATTTTGCTCTTCTCAAAAGTTTCTTGAGTCATTTTTTTGTTGTCTTAAAGTTGGATTTTGAAACCATGTAAAAAGTTAGAGTTTTGCTAAAGAAAGAGTTTTTAAAGGCTTAAAGTTAGAAATTTTAAGTTTTGAGTGTCAAAACGTAATTTTGTAGATTCTATCAGCTCCGAAATGTAGAATCTGGTCTAGGAGAACCGAGGAAGTGAATTTGGAGTTAAGACGGAGACTTTAGACCCAATGTTACATTTTTAGTTGATTTCGGACCATTATAGAACTTTGCCCTATATTTTTAGTTCAGAAGCTCAAATCTAAATTCGATAGTTTTAGTGATTTCGAGTGGTGGAACTAACTCTATAAATGGTCTTGTTGTAATTTTTAGAATTTTTTAGGGCAGTTTGAATATTTTAAGTTTTAAATAGTTTTTTTGAGTTTTATCGGGTTCCAGGCCTAGGAGGCAACAAACTCGAATTCTGATGTTTCCATTAAGTCTGGAACGTCTTTTTTCGTAGAGTTGCATGTCTAATTTGCATTCATGTGGTTTTGAGTGAATCTTTGAGAGTTGAGTCTGTGAATTTTTTTGTTCATGGCATTTGCTGATATTTGATATTTGCAGCAATATTGCGTATTCACAGAGGTGAAAGTCCTTAGACGTCAGCGTTCGTGGGTCGACGTTCCCGTTCATGGAATAGTCATTGTTTGACCTCTGCATTCGCAGAGTGTTGGGATGAGTTGGTCTTCGTGTTCGTGGAGTATAAAAGTACCTGAAACAGTGTTATGTTTTAAAATAATGGGTTTCCCTATTTTTCATATTTTTTATTATTTCAAGCTTGATTTTTAGAGAATCTTCAAGGTTTTTCAAGGTAAAATCATTGGGTAACTAATTTTGAACTGATATGTTCAATTCTCAGTAATTAAATTGTGATCTTAACATGAAAATTAAGGATTTTAATAGAAGAAATTGGAGTTTTCTCGAATATTGGTTTTCTATACAAAAATGATGATTATGAACTCATTTTAACTCCTTTGAAAGTATTTTTCACAATTAGAATTCTTATCACTTGAAGATCATTTTCGTGTGACAATTTGGCTTTTGGAAACCTTTTTCGGCATGAAAATTTTGGACCATTTTGCCCTTTTCATCCAAATTGATTGATTTTAGTGTCATTAGCTTTGTAATGTGATTGCGATATTATATTTGACTAGATTGTGGTAATCTGAATTACGGTTGAAGGAGAAAAAGAGTTAATTTGACTTGATTTGAGACTTCTATTAAGGCAAGTGGATTTCTATGCTTTTGTTAAGTATCATTGAATCTGGTATTCTCCTATTTGTGTAGTTTTTGGGTGAATTGTGGCATAAAAGAGTTTAGAATTGTACTATTGTAGGCTTTGATCATGAGATATTGAAATGGGAACTAGTGAATGTTGTGAATTCTTTTTCTTGTGAATCAAATGTGGAATTTCAATTATTTGTGGAAATTGTAGATTACTTGATGTTGATATTCAGATTGTGATGATATTTAAATTGTATTGTAGATACTTGAGAATTTGTGAATTATTCAGAATTGAATGTTGAACTAAATGATTCTTGTGGACATCTTACATTTTCTTATTCTCATGAACATGATTTTTGTGCTATGATGGCATGCTTTGCTTGATGTTCCATTGCTGATAAAAAGTCGAAGGGAAATGATTCTGGCTCGAAAAAGAAAAAAAAAATTAAAAAGTCGAAGGAGAATTATTTTAGCTAGATATTAAAGCAAATGCCGAAGGAAAATAGTTCCAACGGATACATGGTCCATGTGAGACCCCCATGGTTTCTGACCTAAATTTATCAGTGGATGTGTATTGTAGGATAGACATACATCACGACTACTTAACATTGCATTGCATTGTTCACGTTTCATTGCATTTGCTGCATCTCGTATTGTTCTTTCTTTGATGTTGTTATATGTATTAAGTGTGAGGTTGTGAATGTTTTGAAACTTGTATATTGTTTAGATTGATCTATTGAAAACTGTGCTATATGTTAATAATTTGAGCTTTCTACATTGTGAAGACGGGACTATGTGAATACTATGTTATGAGACTAAAATTGCTTTTGTTATTGAAGAACTACTAAACTATTTGACTTTGGGTATCGGTTGAATATTTGATCTACTATACCATGATGTGAGTATGTATTTATGTATATTGTGTTGTGCTATGAATTTTCTGAGTGCAGGTGCATAGTCCGGCAGTAGATGGTTGGGTGGAGAGAAGTACCTGTGTTCTTCATTGCTAAACTTAAAGTTCAGTTTCCATGTGCTGAGTACCGCATTGTTTGGTGCTCATCCCATAGCTAGATTCTTGTAGGTTGTGAGCCCTGTCCCTCTTGTTAGACTTTCTAGTTATAGGATCGAGCTTCGGGATCTTATAAGAGACAACTGCTTGCTTTTCGATAGGCCCTCGAGGATTCTTTATTATGTTACTTTCTATTTGAGGACTATACCTTGAGACTTGTATTATTTTTCTTTGAGGATTATTATTTAGAGGCTTGTACATATGAAACTAGTTCTGGGATGGCTGTAGTTATTTTCCTAAAACGATCCCAAAAAGTGCTAGAAAATGTACCTCGAAAGTGTCCGGTATCATAATTTTCATATATCTCAAAATATGTGCGTGATATCAAAAATTCGACTTCATATTATTGATTAGGGGAAAGTTTGAGTGGGAAATGGGTCTAACCCAGATTTTAGAGTAACCGTAGCGAAATTTGATTTTACCAAGTTTGCCCAAAACAGTGGCGATCCGCGATGGTACTGCGATGCGCAGCCGTCGTGGTCCAGTGTAAAATTTGCCTCCGTGATAGGTACGCATAGCGGACCAGACACGGGCCTATGTATTTTGTTGCCTGTGATTTTCTATCGGTCCAAGGCTTTTAGGCCTTGGGCCTAAGCCTTCCCAGGCGTAAAAGTACCTAGATTTAGCCATATTTCACCTTCATATCATACAAGACATTCCCCAATACTCCCTCAAACATTTAAACAAATATTTAACCCCAAATTTCAAGTCCCAAAACTAATCCGAATCTTAAGGTTTTCATTCAAGCTTCAAGTCTCCATTTTCAATCTTCATCAAGAATTCTCCAAAGTCAGGGTATGTGGATTTTCAACCATTGGGTCCTTTCGTCTATGGTGCCCAAGCTTCCTTTTTACCTAAATCTCATGTTTCTAAGATGATTTACTTATGAGTACTACATACTATGAATTTGATTATAAACTATATTGGAATTTGTAAAAGTGAGACTGTTTAAGCATGTTTGACCTATAAGTCTTAGATCTATCTTGAGATTTGATGAAGGGTTCTGATGTATATTGCATGATGTTATTACCAAGTGTTGGTGGGTAGTTTTACATTGAATTTTCTTGCATAATTTCACTCTTGAATTGCATGGTTTTACACTAGCATTACACACCCACCAAGTGTTTGATAAAATGTCCGGTTATGGATTCTTGAGTTGTTGAAGGTCTAAAGCATGTTCTATGATTTCAATAACTTTATGATGATGAAATGAAGGTATATATGTGTCATTTTACTCTATAGTGTTGTGATTTGACCACGTCTTGCTCGGGGTTATAGGCCCGGGTAACCACATTGAGGGGTTGGTACCTCGATTGCCTCGCTCAGGAGGTAGTAGGCCCAGGTAACCACATTAAGGGATTTGTACCCAGATTGCCTTACTCGTTAGGTAGTAGGCCCGTGCTACCATGATTGGGGGGTATGTATCTCAATAACCATACTGAGGGGTTTGTACCTCAATTGCCTCGCTCGGAAGGTAGTAGGCTCGTGCTACCATGTTGGGGGGTATGTACCTCAATATCCATGTTGAGGAGTTTGTACCTCAATTGCCTCTCTAGGGAGGTGGTTGGCCTTGGATTTTCTATATTGATGGTCACTTCTTACACTCGTATTATGTACTATTAAAGCATGATTTACTCTAAGCATCATCCATGTATGCCATATTGATATATGCTTATTTATTGCCTATATATATGCATTTTGATTATGTTGCTTATCTCTTGTTGTATTGCATCCTATATACTTGGCACATTCAAACGTGCTAACACATACTTATGCCTAAATGATGTTACCATTTAAGAACTAAAGGTCCACTTGATCATCCTCCTCCTCCACGTGGCAAGTATGATCTCTCTCAAGCTAGTTGGTGAGTGCTCAACTTTGGGAATGATGTATTTTTCTCTTATGTTATGCTAAGACTCTCTTTCTTTTATTTTTATACTTTAACTATGGGGGTGAGCCCGATTTCTTGTCTTGGCCACCGCTAAGTTCTATGTTTAGAGGTATTGTTGGACAAGTTATATAATGATCCTATGAACCTTGAATCTTTTTGACTATGATGTTTATGTTATGAAAGAGGTCTCATAGCCCATTTATCCCTATTTACTATTTTTTATTGTTATTTTATTGCTTCTATGACCAATGATGTGTAATGATATCTTAAGAGGCTTGATTCGGGTCCCTTCGGGTTCCCATGCACTGTGGCACATCTAGGCCCAAGGCTTGGGTTGTGAAAAACTTTGTATCGGAGCACTAGGTTATTAATGGTCCTCGGCATCCAACACACCGAATTGATTAGAGTCTTATTCATGATTGTGTTGTGCACCGCAACTTTGAGTAAGAGGCTATGAGACGTTTTAGGAAATGTTTTCCTTCTTCTTGATCTATGTCGTGCTATAGAAGTTAAAGTAAAATTTTCCCCTAATGATTTTTCTTTTTTATGCTAGATCATTCCTAACACAAGAGGAAGAAGAGCCCGCACACCCGAGGTAAAATCGGCCCACGGTGAGCTCCGGGATGCTCTCACTTTGCTAGCTCAAATTGTGGCTAACCAAGCCAACCAACGGGCCCAAGCCCCTTATGCTCCTACTCCAGTATCTCGGATGAGGGACTTTATGAGGATGAACCCACCGGAGTTCTATGGTTCTAAAGTGGATGAGGACCCTCAAGAATTCATTGATGAGGTTTACAAAGTGTTGGCTATCATGGGTGTGAGGTTAGAAGAGAAGGCGGAGTTGGCGGCTTACCAACTCAAGGGGTTGGCCTAAATATGGTACACTGAATGGAAAGAGGAGAAGGGGAACAACAATGTGGTTCTATGGGATGAGTTTAAGGCAGCTTTCCTCAACCGATTCTTTCCTCTTGAGCTTAGAGAGGCCAAAATACTGGAGTTTATGAACTTGAAGAGTTTATGAATTTGAAGCAAGGATCCATGAGCGTGAGGGAGTATGACCTCATGTTCAACCAACTATCTAAATATGCTCCACACCTGGTTACCGACCCAAGGTCTAGAATGAACAAGTTCATGATGGGTGCATCCGACATAGTGAGTGAGGAGTGCCAGTCCACTATGTTGATTAGTGACATGGACTTATCCTGCTTGATGACTTATTTCAAACAAATAGAGGAGGAAAAGTTAAGGAAGATAAAGGGTCATGAGGCCAAGAGGGCGCATTTTGAGGGTAAGTTCCAAAATTACAAATGTGGCCATTTTCATCAAGGCCAAGGGTCTTCTCTTGCTTCTAATAGGAGATTTGCCAATGAAATCCCTAGGGCCCAAGGTGATAGTAGTGTGGGACCTAATGATATGTGTCCAGGATATGGTACGGGTCATAGTGGCCCATTCTTGAGAAATTCTAATTCTTGTTATGGTTATGGAGAGGTGGGGCATAAAGTGATGAATTCACCTCGAAATTGCAACAATTGTTAGGATGTTCGTCCTCAAGGCCAGGGTGCTAATGTTGTTCCTTTGGGTAGAGGAGGCCAACAAGATGGTGCCCCAAGGTAAAATTAGTTTTATGCTCTCCATGGGATGTAAAGGGTTGATGAGGTCCCGATGTCGTCACCGATATGTTAAAAGTCTTTGATTTTGATATGTATGCATTGATAGACCCGGGTGCCACTCTTTCTTTTGTTACTCCTCTTATTGCCAAAAAGTTTCATGTTTAGCCCAAATTGTTGTGTGTCTTATGAGGTGTCTACTCCTATTGGTGCATCTATTGTTGCTAGAAAGGTCTATAGAAATTGTCCCGTTTGCATCGTGCATAAAATATTGCCTTGTGATCTTGTTGAGTTAGATATTGTTGATTTTGATGTTATTCTTAGGATGGATTGGTTGCATGCATATTATTCATTTATTTATTGTAGAACCCGTAGGGTCATTTTAATTCCCAAATGAAGCCATCCTTGAGTGAGAGAGTCATGATGTGGTAGTCAAGAGTAGGTTTATCTCTAAAGTTGATCTCTAAAGGGTGTCTCTATCATCTTGTGAGGGTTAGGGATGTTGAGTCCAAAGTCCATCCTATAGAGTTGGTTCCTATGCTAAGTGAGTTCCTTGATCTCTTTCCAAGTGACCTTCCCAGTGTTCCTCCCGAATGGGAAATAGACTTTAGTATAGACCTCCTTCCCGATACTCAACCCATTTCTATTCCCCCTTACCGTATAGTCTCGACAGAATTAAAGGGGTTGAAGGAGCAATTGAGGGATTTGTTGAAGAATGGTTTTATTAGGCCTAGCCAATCACCTTGGGGTGTACCGGTGTTGTTTGTGAAGAAGAAGGATGGGTCTCTTCGAATGTGTATTGACTACCGGCAACTTAATTTGGTCACCGTAAAGAATAGTATCCTCTCCTAAGGATTGATGATTTGTTTGACCAACTTTAAGAGGCTAATTACTTCTCTAAGATTGATCTTCGGTCCGGGTATCATCAAGTGAAGGTGAGGGAGTGTGACATTTCCAAGGCGACCTTCTAGACTAGGTATGGGCATTATGTATTTGTGGTTATGTCTTTTGGATTGACCAATGCACTGACTATCTTCATGGATCTTATGAATAGGGTCTTTAAACCCTACCTTGATTTTTTTGTGGTGGTTTTCATCGATGATATTTTGATCTATTCTCATAGTGAGGAGGAGCATGTGACTCATTTGAGGGTAGTGCTACAAAGTTTGAGGGAAGAGAAGTTGTATGCTAAATATGAAAAATGTGAATTTTAGTTAAAGAAGGTTGCCTTTCTAGGTCATGTGATGTCGGGGGATGGTATTAAGGTAGATCTTAAAAAGAGAGATGTGATTAGAAATTGGCCCAGACCATTGACCCCATCGGACCACATTAGAAGCTTCTTGAGCTTAGCAGATTACTGCCGAAGGTTTGTGAATGGGTTCTCTTCTATTGCTTCTCCCATTACTAAGTTGACTCAAAAGAAGGCTAAGTTTGTGTGGGCTGATGAGTGTGAAAAGAGTTTCCAAACCTTGAAGGATAAGCTTGTCTCCGCTCCTATCTTGTCTCTACCGGAAGGGTTGGAAGGTTTGTCGTGTATTGTGATGCCCCGCGGATTGGTTTGGTTGTGTGTTGATGCAAAATGGTAAGGTTATAGCCTATTCTTCTAGGCAACTCAAAGTGCATGAAAATAATTACCCTACTTATGATCTTGAATTGGCCGCCGTGGTTTTTGCTTTGAAAATTTGGCGACATTATTTGTATGGGGTGCATATTGATGTGTTCACCGATCATAAGAGTCTCCAATGTGTGTTCACTCAAAAAGATCTCAACTTGAGATGACAAAGGTGGTTAAAACTTCTTAAGGATTATGATATGAGTGTGCATTATCATCCAGATAATGCTAATGTTGTGGCGGATGCTTTGAGTAGGGTGTCTATGGGTAGCCTAGCTCATGTTGATGGTGGGGGCAAATAGGTAGTTAGGGAGGTTCATTGGTTTGCTAGATTGGGGGTTAGGTTGGAATTGGTGGATAATGGTGGTATTGTGGTTGTTGATGACTCAAAATCTTCCTTGGTTGATAAGGTAAAAGCAAAGCAAGATCTTGATCTCTCCTTGTTAGAATTGAAGGCCTTGGTGAAAGAGGGCAAGGTGGAGGTTTTCTCCCAAGGGGGAGATGGTGCCCTTAGGTACCAAGGTAGGTTGTATGTGCCTTGTGTTGATGATTTGAGAAAGAGGATTCTTGATGAGGCTCATAATTCTTCCTATTCTATCCACCCCGGTTCTACCAAGATGTATAGAGATTTGAGGGATGTGTTTTGGTAGGGAGATATGAAGAAAGACATTGCCAAATTTGTATCTGGTTGTCATAGTTGCTAAGAAGTCAATGCTGAGCATCAAAGGCTGGGTGGCTTAACCCAAGATATAGAGATTCCTGCTTGGAAGTGGGAGGAAATTAACGTGGATTTTGTGGTTAGGTTGCCTGAGACTAGGAAGGGCTTTGATTCCGTTTGGGTTGTGGTTGATAGGATGACAAAGTCGGCTCATTTTCTACTGGTTAAGACTACTTATGGGTACGAAGACTATGCTAAATTGTACATTCATGAGTTGGTGAGATTGCATGGGGTGCCCTTGTCTATCATAACGGATCGTGGTGCTCAATTCACTTCACACTTTTGGAGGTCCTTACAAAGAGATCTTTGAACCAACGTAAAGCTTAGTACGACATTTCACCCTTAAACGGATGGTCAAGCCAAAAGAACTATCCAAACTCTTGAGGATATACTTAGGGATTGTATTTTGGTGTTTAAGGGTAGTTTGGATGATCATCTTCCATTGATTGAGTTTGATTATAATAATAGTTATCATTCTAGCATCGGTATGGCTCCTTTTGAGCCCCTCTATGGTAGACGTTGTAGATCAGCAGTTAGGTGGTTTGAAGTGGGAGAAAGGGTTTTATTGGGTCCGGATCTGGTTATGGAGGCTATGGAGAAGGTAAGATTTATTAGAGAAATGTTGAGAATAGCACAAAGTCGTCAAAAGTCCTATGTCGATGTGAGAGAAGAGAGTTTGAATTAAAAATTGGTGATTGGGTCTATTTGAAAATGTCACCAATGAAGGATTGGTTTGTTTTTATAAGAAGGGTGAATTAAGTGCAAGACTTTTGGGTCCTTATAGGGTGTTGTGGAGGATTGGTAAGGTGGCCTATGAGTTGGAATTTCCTAGTGAAATGAATTTGGTTCATTCGGTTTTACATGTGTCTATGTTGATGAAGTGTGTGAGTGATCCGAATGCAATTGTTCCATTAGATGTTGTGGGGGTTGTTAAAGACAACTTGACTTATGAAGAAGTTCTAGTAGAGATCTTGGATAGACAAGTGAAGAGGTTGAGGAACACAAATGTTGCTTCCATTAAGGTCCTTTGGAGGAATCAACAAGTCGAAAGTGCTACATGGGAGGCCGAAGTGGACATGCAAAAATGATCCTTATCTCTTCCATTCTACTCAATCCTAAGGTACTAATTCTAAGTCTTCTATGTGATTTCATGTCTCATGTTTCAACCCCTATATCATTTGCATGCATACATGTTTATGTTGATAAAGTTCATGGTGATTTTAACATTTATGTTGAGATTTTTGTAAATGGTGTTTAAGTGTATTGATGCATTATTGTTGGGACTGATTTCTTCATGATTTCTCTTCTTATGTATGCTTCTTCGACATTTGGGGACGAATGTCCCAATGGGGAGATATTGAAATGACGTCAAAAAGTACCCGAAAATATGCCTCAGAAGTGCCCAGAATCGTAATTTCCATATATCTCAAAATGCGTGTGTGATATTGAAAGTCCGACTTCATATTTGTGCCTTCCCATGCATAAAAATACCTATACTTAGCCACGTTTCACCTTCATATCATACAAGACATTTTCCAATACTCTCTCAAACACTTAGACAAATATTTCACCCCAAATTTCAAGTCCCAAAACGCATCCAAATTTTAAGGTTTTCATTCAAGCTTCAAGTCTCCATTTCCAATCTTCATCAAGAATTCTCCAAAGTCAAGGAATGTGGGTTTCAACCATTGGGTCCTTTCACCCATGGTGCCCAAGCTTCCTTTTTACCTAAATCTTATAAATCTAAGTTGATTTACTTATGGGTCCTACTTACTATGAATTTGACTATGAACTATGTTGGGATTTTGTAAAAGTGTGACTATTTAAGCATGTTTTGAGCCATGAGTCTTGGATCTATCTTGAGATTTGATGAAGAGTTCTGATGTATATTGCATAATGGTATTACCAAGTGTTGGTGGGTAGTTTTACATTGGATTTTCTTGCATAATTTCACTCTTGAATTGCATGGTTTAACGCTAGCATTACATACTCGCCAAGTGTTGGATAAAATGTTTGGTTATGGATTCTTGAGATGTTGAAGGTCTAAAGTATGTTCTATGATTTGAATGAATTTTTGATGATGAAATGAATGTATATATGTTTATTTTCCTCTATAGTATTGTGAGATGACCAAGCCTCGCTCGGGGGATTGTAGGCCAGGGTAACCACATTGAGGGGTTGGTACCTCGTTTGCCTCGCTCGGGAGGTAGTAGGCCTCGGTAACCACATTGAGAAGTTTGTACCTCGATTGCCTTGCTCGGGAGGTAGTAGGCCCATGCTACCATGATTGCGGGGTATGTACCTCAATTGCCTCGCTTGGGAGGTAGTCGGTCCGTGCTACCATGTTGGGGGGTATGTACCTCAATAACCATGTTGAGGGGTTTGTACCTTAATCACCTCTCCAAGGAGGTGGTAGGCCTTGGATATCTATATTGATGGTCACTTGTTACACACGTATTATGTACTATGAAAGCATAATTTACTCTAAGCTTCATCCATGCATGCTATATTGATATATGCTTATTCATTGCTTATGTTTATGCATTTCAATTATGTTGTTTATCTCTTGTTACATTGCATCCTACATACATAGTACATTTAAACGTACTAACACATACTCTATGCCTACATGATTTTACCATGTAGGAACCAGAGCTCCACTTGATCATCCTCCTCCTCCACATGGCTAGTACTTTCTCTCTCAAGCTACTTGGTGAGTCCTCAAGTTCGGGGACGTTGTCTTTTGCTCTTATGTTTTGCTAAGACTCTCTTTCTTTTATTTGTATGCTTTGACTATGAGGGTGTGCCTGGTTGTTGTCTTGGTCACTGCTAAGTTCTATGTTTAGAGGTGTTATTGGACAAGCTATGTAATGATGCTATGAGCCTTGACTCTCTTTGACTCTTTGATGTTTATGATATGAAAGATGTCTCATAGCCCCGTTTATCCCTATTTACTATTTCTTATAGTTATTTTATTGTTTGTGCAACCAATGATGTGTAATAATATGTTAAGAGACTTGCTTGGGTCCCTTCAGGTTCCCCATGCGCCGTGTCACATCTAGTCCCTAGGTTTGGATCGTGACTTTTTCCTTTTTTATCAATACTTTAGACTGTTTATCTTCCGCTTTGTTATCGTATTGAGTTGTTCAGGTTTGGGATGACTCACCTTGGTGGGTTAGGTGAGTGCCATCACACCTAAATTTCAGATCATGACACAAGTACCTATCACAACATTAAGGCATGGAAAGAAGCAACAACTTCACAAGTACCCAAATTAGCCTGAAATGAACCTAAAACATATTGGTATGCACATAAGCATAATCCAGTGACTACCTGCCCAAAATTTCAACTAATCAATAAATATTTACATGTCCTAACTCAATCTAAGGGAACAATAAGTTGTAGCCTATCAGTAGGCCGATCACCTGAGCTCCGAATCACAATATTGGAGCTTTCTCTTTTCATATGGCCTTGAAATACTGTTATGCTGTCAAAAATTTAATCACAATGTCAGTGCGATCATTTTGACACTAAATACACATAATATAGAGTCAGACTAATTTTGAAGTCTTAAATGAGAAAGTTAGATCCATGCTGAAAATTTTGAAATTAACTTAGTAAAAGGGTCCTAAATAATTTTCCAAATTTGTGTCCGAAATTAGAACACAATTTGGGGCTGAAAAACAATGAAATTCAGTTCTTACAATATTTTCACCAATTAAGCTTAAAAACACAAGTATGGTAGTAACTATTTCACAAAATTTACGTTGAATAAAAGTTTTTGACACTTTTCGATCACACACCCATGTAGCCTCAATATTTTCAAGTGTCTTAACTTGGAATCATTTAATTTTGAGCTATAACAGGAGAGAAATCATGTTCTAAAGTTGGACTCTCAAACAGATAGTGTTTGGACTTATTTAATAAGACTAAGCAAAGTTGTTTTTCGCGACTGAGGAACCTTAAGCTCATGATTGCTGACTTTAGAAAAATGACCATCACGATCATGCAGATCAACCACTAAACCCTCAACGAACGAACCCAGGCCCTGCGATTATGGAGGCCATCCCACCTGCACATTGCAAATGCAGCCAAAAGGCTCGCGAACACGAAGGGGTAACTTTGGCCTACACCAACTAATGAATTTCAGCTAATTTTGTCAATTCCAAATTCATAATAGGATGCTTAGGAATCGTTCAAAACCGCGTGTATACAAATAGACTATGCTATTCCACTACGTTCTAGACTCAAAGACGTAGTTAAAATTTTCATACGAGGCTGTCACAGTAAAAAAATGGGTCCCACTTAATTTCTAAAATCATTATTGGTCCGAAATCCTCGAAAAATGAACAAAAGGTCATTCCACACCAAACTCAATATTTCAGAGCTAATCGCGCTAATGGAATTTTCATTTGGGCACAAATTTCAAGAATTTGACCAAGGTCAACCTTAGTTAATTTTCAAAGATTAAAATGCCAAATGATTTAAACTCATACCAAAAGACTCAGAAATCGAGCTAACCATATCTCTTACCTTAAATGGTCATTTAGGAGTTGATAAAACTATCAAAATTTCGTTTTAAGGCAGTGTACCCACATTTTTGAAAGGAGTAAACTTTTAAATAATAGAAGCCTCAATGCACGAAAAAATAAACAAAATCTAAAATGTTTGATCAGGCTAGTATCAACAGGTCATAAATGATTTGGGATCACTATAAGAACATTCTAACCATGAGAAGGATGTAGTAACATGAAAATGGCCTAAAGGGTCATTACAATAATTTAAATATATTTTTTGATACTTTCCTATAATTCTAATCATATATAAATAACATAGTTTTTTATTTAATGGGATTTAGGTTTAATCCTACCTCAGCCCTCTGATGTTTGGGTAGGTTATTTTATTTTTTTTGTTAAAACAAATCATTGTTGGCATGTTGTTATTGGTGTTCAAACACAAAATCAATCTTTTTTAAGAACTATTCAAGTTAAATTAAATAAGATAACAAAAAATATTGAGGAGAGGACGAAAATTTATTTTTGGAAATATTATGTTTTTTATTTCCCAAGTAGGATTGTCATGAGAGTCAAACTCCACAAGTTTTTCATTATTTTTTCTCTATTTATGGACTTATTGGCAAAAACTAAAAATTAGGACATGAAGATCAATAAGCATCAATTAAGGATAAAACGGCGACAAATCTAGTTGATTGACTGTTATAAATATGATAGCTTAAAATATTTGACCAAAAATAATATGAATTTGATAGCTTAAAAGTATTTGACCAAACAAAAGACTTAAAATAAAGGATATTATATATAATAAAAATAGATGGGGCAGGCAACTAGTTAAATAATGACATGTAAAAATAAAAGAATAGTAAATGAGCACCTAAACTGATCCACCTTGAAGAAATAGAAAACAAACACAAGCTAATCTTAACACCATACCAAGGCTCAGACACACGAAAGGAGAATCCTCAGAGGGCACTAGTCAATTATGTATTTGCGCTCGTTTGGCTTAACTTAAAAATTAATCAAATCTGTTTTTAATTTTTTTTTATTAATAAAAGTATTTGATAATTTTTAAAACAGCTTAAAAAAGTTAAAATTTACTTAAAATAAGTTAAAAGTTAAAAGCAGCACCTCTTAGCTTTTTATTTTTTAGCTTACAAGGTGTTATAGTTTGACAAAAAAAATTACTTATTTACCCTAAATATTTTTTCATATTCCCAAAAATATCCTTAACTAAAGTATCTCTAACTGCTCTCTCCCTTCTCATTTTTTCAATTCAAACAACGGCCTAGCGCTCTTCTGCCCTTCAAAACCACCGCCTAGCAGTGTTCTTCTCGTCGTTACTCTTCTCATTTATTTAAATACTTCTATTTGTATCAAACCTTCTAATCTTGGAATATGAATGTATGTTTATTTATATATTTGTCCTTCTTTCACTTTTTTTAATAAATAATTTATGATAGTAAGAGAAATATGTGAATGATAAATAAATATTATTATTC
>JAPFFP010044784.1:0-12123 GCA_026153255.1 Solanum medicagineum | reverse complement strand
AAATGTTTGGTGGATTATATATATATATATATACATGCATATGCATCTTGTACAAGAATGTTTTCCCACACTTAGAAAAAAAAAAAAAACAACAAATTCTAGAGAAAACCAAAAGCAAAGCCAAGGCTCTCGGGTTTGCTACAGTGAATCAAAAAAATTTCATTTTTTTCCGTTTTCGATTATTTGACGCTTCAAGCTCGGTATATTGAATCCCCTAAGTAACGTGGAGGCATTGGTTGGTCGAGAAAATGCTTGATTTAGCGGTTACGAAGAAATTGAGTCTTGAAAGGATTGAATGGTACGTTAATTTTTAGCTTTGCTTATGTTAATTAAAGGTTAGGAATATGTTAGAAGTGTGTTAAAATGAAGGAAAAACACGAAAATCAGATCGTTGGATAGTTGAATCACGAATTCCGAGTTTGGGATTGAATTGGAACAATTTTGCATATGATATATATATTGGATTTTTGTTATGTAACTATATTTACTTGTCATGAAAGTTGTATTTGTGGGATGAAAGAAGTGTTAGAAAAATATTTAAATGCTTACGTAAAAGATAGCTTGAATTGGAACCTAGTTGATGGTGTAACGTTATGATTTTAGCGTCGGGAGTTTGCGTTGAGCGTTGGGGTGATGCAATATAGTTTTTGGAGTGTGTAGGAGGGGTTGAATATGGTAAATGTGTATTGATATGAAGGCTTCCCTGTTTTGCCCATTTATGTCGAAATCACGTTTTGTGAAATTTTTGATATTTATGGCATTGAAGATGTTGTCTTGAGATTGTAGGTTGTTATTGTTGTATTTATTGATTATTTGAGTCGAGATAAATTCTTGGGGCAGCATATATTAAGGGGAGATGCTGCCGAAATTTTTATAACATTTAGAACTAAAGAGTTAGGAGTCAAGACGCGATATAGATATTAATCTTTGGTGTTATCGTAATTTGTGTAGACATTGAACGTCCGGAAGTCTAAGTTGGATTGATCTTACGTGGGCGTTATTTGACAAGCAAAATTGAGGTATGTAAAGGTTTCCTATCTCTTGGCATGAAGTAGTACATTTGATTTACGTCGAATATTTGAAAAATCCCTCTTCCTTTGCAAATTGGGTTTAAATATAATTTATGCTCATTTTGGCCGATTCTATGATAAATGAACCTCATCCGTAATTCCTTAATGTTAGAAATCCATGAATGATATTCGTTTGACCAAAAAAATAAGCAGTTTGGAAACTACAGTTCAATTTATTCTGAAATCACCATTAAATGTGAAGTTGAACAATTTTAGTAAAAATTCTTAAAAGAATAACTCTTTGATTTCATAAATGATCAATTTGCCTATTAATAAGTTTTTGGAACTAATTTTATGCATATGATTCCCATGACTCCGTTCGTGCCAATTTGGTCTCGTTCATCGGTTCTCGGGCCAGTTATTTCGTGCGTATATATAAGGATATGTTCAAGTTAGGCTCACTACTAGAGGTCAAGCATGTTTATGAGGTACTCAAGTCATGTTCTTAAAAGTTGTTCATGTTATCATTAAAGTATGATTATTTCAAGTATTCCATGGGATTTGACTTAGCATCGATTGTGGCTTAAGATGGGGGTCAAGTCAAGGGTCCTTACATAAAGTCTTTAGTCTCTAAACTATGTGCCAACATAGGTTTATGATTATTACCCTTGCTATACTAGTGGATCCATCTAGTTAAACCACACATTATCGAGGGGGTGACATACCTCGGATTGTTCATTGTATGGCTACCATGGCAAGTAGACCACACAATGTCGAGGGGGTGACATGCCTCCATCAACTTGTCGAGGGGGTGACATGCCTCCATCACCTTGCCAAGGGGGTGACATGCCTTAGATTCCAAGTAGTAGCTTGCGTGGTATATGTCGGTTAAGGTCTCTTCCCACGCATTATGTACTATGCAAGTTAAATGTTTTAAATGCATGTTTTATTATAAGCATTGATCATGCATGCCATGTTGAGATTATATATATCCATTGCTTATGATTATGCATTTCGAACGTATTGGCTTATGTCTTTTTACATTGCATCCCACATACTTAGTACATTCAAATGTAGTAACGCATACTTTATACCTACATGATATTACAATATAGGGACACGAGCTTCTTTTGATCATCCTCCACCTGTCTGGTTTGGTACTTCAGAGATAAGCATTGGTGAGTCCTCAAGTCCAAGGACACTATCTACATTACTCTTGCTATTTTGAGATTTCATTATGTTGAACACTTGTTATTATGAGGGTGAGCCTGGAAAGTGTCATGACCCTCGCTCCATTCCTAGTTAAAGGTATTGTTGGATATTATGATGTACTTATGCTATGAGCTTGACTCTTATATGCTTTTATGAATATCAAAGACTTCCCTTAGTCCCGCTTCCCTTTTTATTATATCTCTTGTTGTTGTTATTTTGCTTCCACGACCAAGGATGTGTGATTGATATGCAAAGAGGCTTGTTTGGGGTCCCTTCAGGTTCCTCATTCGTCGTGTCACGTCTAGACCCTAGGCTTGGGTCATGACAAGCTTGGTATCAGAGCATTAGGTTGTTGATGGTCTTATTCATGGTTGTGAAGCGCATCACAACTATGAATAGGAGGCGATAAGGGATTTTAGGAAATATTTCACTTCTTCATGGTCTATATCATACTTTATATGTAAGTGTAAGGCTTTTTCCCTAGCGAATGCTCTTTGCTCTTCTAGATCATGTCGATCCCAAGGGGAAGACTAAGGAGAGCCCGTACTTCCGAGGAGCAACTGGCCCCTCCCGCTCCTCAAGCTCATCAAAATAGAGGGGTAGCCCAAGAAGTGTTCTGAGATGTTATCACAATGTTGGCCCGTGCTATGACAACCAAATGAACCAAAGGGTCTAAGCCCCTCATGCTCCCGCTCTATCCTCTAGGATGAGGGATTTCAGAAGAATGAACCCACCAAATTTCCATGATTCCAAGATGGATAAGGGTCCCCAAGAGTTCATAGATGAGGTGTACAAGGTGCTATCCATCATGGGGGTCAATTAAGAGGAAAAGGTGGAGTTGGCAGCTTACCAACTTAAAGGTGTGGCCCAAATATGGTTCAGTCAATAGAAGTTGGAGAAAGGGAATGATAATTCTATTCCTTGGGAAGAGTTCAAAGTCGCATTCTTCAACCGATTCTTTCCTATCAAGCTAAGGGAGGCTAAGATGGTGGAGTTTATGAAGCTTAAGCAAGGCTCCATGGATTTGAGGGAGTATACCCTCAAGTTCAACAAGCTCTCCAAGTATGCTCCACAATTGATTGTCGAACCTAGATCAAGGATAAACAAATTTGTACCAAGAGTGTCCGACTTGGTTAATGAGGAGTGTTGTACCGCCATGCGAGTGAGCAATATGGAGTTGTCTCGGCTCATGACTTATGTAGAGAAAATAGAAGGGTAAAAGCTTAGAAAAAGAAGAAGTGGTGAGTCCAAGAGGGCTCATTTTGAAAGTGGTTTCCAAGGTTCCAAGGGTGGCCGACTTCCTCAAGGCCAAAAGTTCCAATGCCAAGGGTCTTCCAATGATCCTAATAAAAATTTGCAAATGATAATCCAAGATTTAAAGGTGGTAATGGTGGGATGACTCTCCCTAAGAGCCAAAAGTGTGGAAAGAACCATGGTGTTCATGTTTAAAAAATTCTAATGCTTGTTTTGTTTGTGGTAAAGTGGGTCACAAGGTTATTGATTGTCCTCATGCTCAAAACAAAGGTAGAGATGGACTCCACAAGACCAGGGTGCTAATGCGGGTCCAAGGACAAAGGGAGGCTAACAAGGGAGTGCTCCAAGGCAAAATTGATTATAGAAGTTGTTGGGGAAGAACTATCATAAAGTGGACATAGCAAAAGCTGCAATTAATTAGCATTGATGTTGGGTGAAGCTTTCTCTTGTGCTTGATGAGTGTTTCATTTTCCTCCTGGTCCATGCGAAGCTTTGTTACAACTGAGGCAGTCCAGAAAAGTTTGAGCTGCTACTGTGGAAGTTGAAGATTTGGTAATTCATGTTTGCACATTCTTTCCATGTGAGGAATCATAACATATCCTTGCAATATTTCGTTGCTTTGTATCTTTCCTCTGTTTTGAGGATGATTTTGTTACGCTAAAGCTTGTTGTTGTTGTGTGTGATACTGCTTTATGCAGTCAACAAGACAACTATACATACGCCTATTATCTAATGGTTTGTTATTATGTACCTTATTCTCTAGAGGAAGTTCTAGAACACTGCTATCATTGTACCAGCTTCTTCTTGGTCTCAGAGAGTAAAGGCACAGGGTTTTGCCCGGTTCTCCTCTTCTGTATCTAGTGTTCTTTTTATTCTTTTATTTTTAATGCTCTTCCCCTGCTCCTGCACCCAATTAAATTGGCATCAATCCGTTACTTGTTTATTCAAGGACAAGTAACTCATGTTGATTTGCTTAACATGGTGATGGACAAATCAACGTTTCTACTGGATCATTATAGAGGTGCATGCAAAATTTACTTACGCATTTATCGTAAGCAGAATTAGTTACCTTAATTATCGCTTGCAATCTTAACGAATATTCATAATATTTCTAACCAACAGTTCTAGAATAATTCATACTTAACTGAATTGCCCTAAAAGTTGACTTAAAACTCAAATAACCTATGTATCTTTTTATGTTAGTATATATTTATATAGAGTGACTACTTTCCAACAAATGTATATTCTGTACTTTACATTATGGAACTTTTGGGAAATAATTGTACTGAAAATGCATCAATTGTAGAGTCTTTCAAGTATTAATTGGTGATCTAACTTTATTTCTGAGAAATATTGTGTAATTCAAACAAAGTGTCTTCACGCAAGAAGTTGTTGCAGGAGAACAATCGTAAATTTGACATTGCAAAAGCTGTAATTTATTAGCATTGATGATGGTTGAAGCTTTCCCTTCTGCTTGATGAATGTTGCATATTCTATCTTGTCCATACGAAGCTTTATTGCAGCTAGGGGTTACTACTTCTACCTAATGGGGATGTAAAGGAAAGGGGAATGGATTATTTCCCCGTCCACCAACTCTTTCCATATTCAGCTTTTGTCTGCTAGTCATAATTCTGTTTTAGTTTTTTATTATTCTTTTTTTTCTCAAATGCAGTAATCTAATATGGTCCTTACTATATGATATTGTTCCATTTTTTTCAAATGATTCTCATAATTCTCTCTTTAAGAAAATCATTTGACTCAGTTTATACATTGAGATTCAAGATTAAAGTTGACAATTGTTTTTAGTCATCCTTAATATTAAAGAAGTACTAGAGTTTTTTTAATATTGCTCAATTCTTAAAGAAGAATATAATAAATAGGGGTAGCTTAATCATTATACCTATACTTATTGTTTTAAAAAATAGAAGATATTTTTAGATTTCTTGAGTGAAATTAAAGATATCTTATATATAAAAATGAAAATCTCTAGTAAAAAAAATATAAAGTTAACTACATGTTTGTAAAAGACTACAAAATCAAATCTCTTACTAAAATAGGAAAAAAGGTAAGTGTCACAACCCAAGCCTAGGGCCTAGACATGACACGACGAATGGAGAACCTAAAGGGACCCCAAACAAGACTCTTAGCATGTCAATCACACATCCTTGGTCGCGGAAGCAAAATAACAACAACAGGAGATATAATTAAAAAGGAAGCGGGACAAAGGGAAGTCTTTGATATCCATAAAATCATATAAGAGTCAAGCTTATAGTATAAGTACATCATAATATCCAACAACACCTCTAACTTGGAATGGAGTGGGGGCCAAGACTTTCAGGGCTCACCCTCATAATAACAAGTGTTCAACGTAATGAAGTCTCAAAATAGCAAGAGTAATATAGATAGTGTCCTCGGACTTGAGGACTCACCAATGCTTATCTCCGGAGTACCAAACTAGATGCATGGAGGATGATCAAAAGGAGCTTCGGTCCCTACACAGTAATATCATGTAGGCATAGAGTACGTGTTAGTACGTTTGTATGTACAAAGTATGTGGGATGCAATGCAACAAGACATACACCAATACATTCAAAATGCATAATCATAAGCAATGGATATATATATATATAATCTCAACATGACATGCATGATCAATGCTTGTAATAAAACATGCTTGTAAAACATTTAACTTGCATAGTAATACGTGAATGGGAAGAGACCTTAACCGACATAGACCAAGCGAGCTGTTACTTGGAATCCAAGGCATGTCACCCCCTTGGCAAGGTGATCGAGGCATGTCAGCCCCTCGACAAGGTGATCGAGGCATGTCGCCCCCTCAACAAGGTATGGTCTACTTGCCATGGTAGCCATACAATGAATAATTCAAGGCATGTCACCCCCTCGTGAAGGTGATCGAGGCATGTCACCCCCTCGACAAGGTGTGGTATAAAAGATGTATCCACTTGTATAGTAGAAAGGGTAATAATCATAAACCTATGGTGGCACATAGTTTAGAGACTAAAGACTTTATGTAAGGACCCCTTGAGTCGAGCCCCCATCTTAACCCTCAATCAGTCCTAAGTCAAATCTTACGGAGTACTTAAAATAATCATACTTCAATCATAACATGCATAACTTGTAAGAACATGACTTGAGTAGCTCATAAACATGCTTGACCTCTAGTAGTGAGACTAACTTGAACATGAGAGTAGATCATAATGATACATGAACCCTTACTTTAACATGAAAGGCTCAAAAGACATAAAAACCTTGAAATACGGCTTAACTTGATACTTGTAAAATTATAGATACTTTTCATGAATTTAATACATACTTGAAACCCTTAATCATCATAAAGTCACTTGACTTGTAAATCATGTAAAAGATAATCAATAACTTGAGAATTCTTGACTTGACATTTTATCAAACACCGGGTTCATGATACTTGTTCAAAATCATGCAATTTAAGAGTGAAACAACGTGAGTAAATCAACCCACCAAAATGTAGTAAAATCCTCATGTAGGGTACGTTGAAATCCATCACAAAAGCTCATAATAGTTCATAGTTTCATTAGGTCAAAACATGCATAATCTCAATGGACAAAAATAATTCATGGTATAAAGTCTAAATAAATAGTCATGCATAATCAATCAACATATCATAAAATCCCAACATAATTTATATTTATAATTCATAATAAGATATACTCATAGATAATACAACTTAAAAACATGTAATTTTCATAAAAAGGAAGATTGAGCTCCATGGGTGAAAGGACCCAATGGATGAAACCCACATGCCTTAAACTTGGATTTTCTTGAGATGAGCAGGAAGGAAACTTGAAGTTCAGATTGAATCCTTGAGTTCCAAAATTAAGATTGAAATCCTTGAATTTGGAATGAGATATTTGGTTAAGTCTTTGAGAGGTTTTTGAGAGGGTTTTTAGTGATATAGGTTGATAAATAGCTAAGTATAAGATATTTCACGTTTAAGGGGGCATTGGGCTATGACCCAATGCCTTTGGCCGAACTTGAAAAAGTAAGGAAAATATTTTACTGGTTCGCATCTAGTCCACAGCACGAACCGATCGCAGAGGAAGTTATTGTACTAATCCGCGCCCAGTCCGCATCGCAGCCTGGTCGCGAATATACACTAGAAATCTAGAAATTAGTGAAAATTATTTTTTTACGGGTCTTCTAAAATTCTGGTTATACTAATTTTCCACTCAATTTTGTCCCTTGATCTATAATATAAAGTCAAATTTTTGATATCACGCATAGATTTTGAGATATACGAAAATTGCGATTATGGGCATTCCAAAGCACATTTTTTGGGCATTTCAATATCTCCTCCTTGGGAACATTCGTCCTCGAATGTCAAAGAACATGTATAAGTGAAGTAATCATGAAGATTTTAGCCCGACATGAATCCAACAAATGCATTTAAGTATCATTTCAAAAATCTCAACGTGAATGTCAAAAATCACCGTAAACTTGTCATCATAAACATGAAAGCATGCAAAATGACATGAGAGTTGAAACATAAGACTTGAAATCATATAGGGGACTTGAATTATTACTTTTGGCTTGAGTAGAGTGGAAAAGATATGGGTATCAGTTTTTCATGTCCACCTTGGCTTCCTATGTGGCACTTTCAACTTGTTGATTCCTCCAAAGGACCTTGACAGATGCTACATCTTTGTTCCTCAATCACTTCACTAGTCTATCCAAAATCTCTACTGAGACCTCTTCATAGTTTTAAATTATCCTCTACAACACCCACAACTTCTAAGGGCACTATAGCTTTTGGGTCACCCATTCACTTTCTCAACATGTACATGGAAGACCGGATGAACCATATTCATCTCCATAGGCAACTCCAACTCATATGAAACTTTACCAACTCTCCTCAAAACTCTATAAATACCCACAAACCTTGGGCTCAATTTCCCTTTCTTCCCAAATCGAACCACACCCTTCATGGGTGAGACTTTCAAGTAAACCTAATCACCAACCATAAACTCAAGATCTCTTCTCCTCACATTGGAGTAGGACTTTTGTCTACTTTGGGATGTTTTCAATCTCTCCCTTATCAACCTCATCCTTTCCAAGGCTTCCATGACCAAATCCGTTCCCCCACTTCAAACACCCAATCGGGGATCTACAACGCCTACCATATAAAGCTTCAAAGGGAGTCATACCAATGCTAGACTGGTAGCTATTATTGTAAGCAAAATCAATAAGTGGAAGATGTTCATCCAAATGAGTTTGGATAGTCCTCTCAGCTTGACCATCCGTAACCTTGGTACCAAGACCTCTTTGAAATGACCTCCAAAAGTAAGAAGTGAATTGAGCACCACGATCCGAAAAGATAGACAGGGGCATCCCATGCAATCTAAACAACTAATGTACATACAACTTGGCATAATCTTTGGCACCATAAGTTGTTTGGACCGGTAAAAAGTGAGCCAACTTTGTTATTCTATCCACAGTAACCCAAATAGAGTCAAAATGTTCCCTTGTCTTAGGCAACCCAACCATAAAATCCATGTTGATCTCTTCCCACTCCCAAGTAGGAATTTCTGTGTCTTGGGCTAGACCACTGGCCTTCAATGTTCGACTTTCACTTGTTGGAAATTGTGACATCTGGATATGAACTTGGCAATATCCCTCTTCATATCACCCTACCAATACACCTCTCTCAAGTCTCTATACATCGTTGTGAAAGCAGGGTGAATAGAATAGTATGAATTATGAGCCTCCTTCAAGATCAACTCCTTTAAGTCATCAACATTAGGCATACACAACCTACCTTGGTACCTAAGGGTATCATTTCCCCTTTGGGAGAAAACCTCCACTTTACCATCTCTCACCATGGCCTTCAACTCTAGCAAGGTGGGGTCAAGATCTTGTTTTCCCTTTACCTCCTCAATCAAAGAAGATTTATAACCATCAACAATTGTTACACCACCATTTTGAACTTCACCCAACCTAACCCCCAACCTAGATAATCGATGAACTTCTCTAGCCACCTCTTTGTCACCATCATAAACATGAGCTAGAGTACCGATGGACACTCTACTTAGAGTATCGCGCCACAACATTAGCCTTGTCGAGATGATAATGCACACTCATATCATAGTCTTTAAAGAGTTCTAACCACCTTCTTTGTCTCAAGTTGAGATCTTTTTGGGTGAACACATATTAGAGACTCTTGTGGTCGGTAAACACATCAACATGAACCCCGTACAAGTAGTGACACCAAATTTTCAAAGCAAACACCACGATCTCCAATTCAAGATCATAGGTGAGATAGTTCTTCTCATGCACCTTTAGTTGTCTAAAGACATATGCTATTACCTTACCATTTTGCATCAATACCCACCCCAAACCAATTTTTAAGGCATCACAATATACCACATACCCTTCCAACCCTTCTGGTAAGGCCAAGATATGAGTAGAGACAAGCTTATCTTTCAAGGTTAAAAAACTCTTTTCATATTAATCAGTCCACTTGAATTTTGCCTTCTTTTGGGTCAACCTTGTCATAGGAGAAGCAATAGAAGAAAAGCCATTCACGAAGAACTGGTAATAACCCGCCAAACCCAAGAAACTCCTAATATCTGATGAAGTCAAGGGTGTAGGCAATTTCTTATCACCTCCGTCTTCTTAGGATCTACCTTAATGCCATCACCCGACACCACATGCCCCAAAAATTTAACCTCTTTCAACCAAAACTCACATTTTTCATATTTCGCATACAACCCCTCATCCCTCAAGATTTGCAACACCACCCTCAATTTATTCACATGCTCTTCCTCAGTATGGGAATAAATCAATATATCATCAATAAAGACCAAAAACCCTATTCATGAGATCCATAAATATAGTCGGTGCATTAGCCAACCCAAAGGACATAACCACAAACTCAAAGTGCCCATACCTAGTCCGGAATCCGTCTTTGGAATATTACACTTCCTCACTTTCACTTGGTGATATATGGACTATAGATCAGTCTTAGAAAAGTGACTAGCCCCTTGAAGTTGATCAAAAAGGTCATCAATCCTTGGTAGAGGGTACTTGTTCTTAATGGTGACCCTATTAAGTTGCCGGTAATCAATGCACATTCTAAGAGAACCATTTTTTTTTTCACAAATAATAATAGTGCACCCTAAGGCGACTTACTAGGCCTTATAAAACCTTTCTCCAACAAATTCCTCAATTGATCCTTCAACTCCTTCAATTCCACCGGGGCCATTCTGTAAAAGGGAATGGAAATGCGTTGAGTATCGGAAAGGAGATCTATATCAAAGTCTATTTCCCTTCGGGGAGGAACACCAGAAAAGACATCAAGAAACTCACTGACCACCGGAACCAACTCAATAGGACGGATTTTGGGCTTAACATCCCTAACCCATACAAGATGGTAAAGGCAACCCTTAGAAATCAAACATTGGACTTTAAGACAAGAAATAAATCTACCCTTGACCACCACATCACGACTTTCCCACTGAAGGACGGACTTATTAGGGAATTGGAATTTAACCCTACGGGTTATTCAGTCAATGGAAGCATAAATGCATGTAACCAATCCATCCCAAGAATGACATCAAACTCCACCTTATATAATTCAACAAAATCACAAAGAAGAATTTATGAAATATGAACATGGGACAATTTTTACGGATTCTTTTATCAACAATGGACTCACCAATGGGGTTGACAGTTTATAAGGTTCACACAACAATTCGGGACTAACATGAAACTTTTTGGCAACAAAAGAGGTAATGAAAGTAAGAGTGGCACCCGGATCTACCAATGCATACACATCAAAATTAAAAACCTTTAACGTACCAGTGACGATATCGGACACCTTATCCACCCCTTGTCTTCCTTGAAGAGCATATAATTGTGATAAGACATTTTGTTTGAATTACACTAAATTTTTCAATCATAAAGTCGGATCACCAATTAATACTTGAAAGATAGATATTATAATGGCTAATCAATTATTATCTGGAAGCTTAAATCAGACTGATCCGACTACCGCTAATTAGTTGATGCGTTCTGGTGCAATGGTATGTTTCCCAAAAGTTTCATAATTAAAAATAAACAATATACTTTTGTTGGAAAGTACTCACTCCATTCTATTAAGAAAGACCTGATTTAAATGAGCATGAAATTTAAAGAAATAAAAAGAACTTCACCATTTATTTATTCTATATTAAAGTTAACATAAAATGTACCAATATTTTTTAAATAGTCTTGGTCATGTACCATGGAATATTAGAATAAATATTAGTGAAAAAGCAAGATGTTGTTATAAAAATATAAAGTAAGAAGCATAACATAGAGAAAAAAAGAGAGATAATTTCTTATTCTTCTTGAATAATATTTAAATATACATTACAATGAAGGAAATCCTTTATTATTCAAATATATATATTCCAATAATATGTGCCTCATTAAAAGACCTTACTAGATAAAATCCTATAGAAAAAAACTCTAGTGAAGAAAAAAGAGTGCACATATTTAATAATATGCAGTATTAGATGCCACAAGCTTGATTAGGAGGACGATACTTTTAAAAGAAACTATAGCTTAATGATAATTTTTAATTATAGAGAACTAACATTCGCCATCTAAA
>JAPFFP010044783.1:0-12124 GCA_026153255.1 Solanum medicagineum | reverse complement strand
TGGCAGATTTCTGATTTTTTTCTTTTTGTTTCTGGCTACGAGCACACCATACCACTCGTAGCTTAGGCTACGACTCTTAGGTGAGTCCGTATGTCTTGTGCTTCAGCAAAATCTGTAATTTTTCTCCTAAATCATGCCAATCGACCTTTTATATAATAAAAATAGAAAAACATATAAAAACCATAAAAAGTCACATTAAGAACTCACAAAATTCCTTGTCTTAGGTATCCAAAGTGTTGTATTTTGATAGCACATCACTTGGCCCATAAAATCTTACCAGGCATCCTGCAGCGCGACCGAGCCACCTAGGGCTCTTCCTGGGCTTGTTGTGGATGGTTCAGTGTAATGTTTTAAGAAAGTTGGCCTAGATCCCCGGATAGCACCACAAACCATGGGATAACACCTATAAAAAAACTGCCATAATTGTTTGTTTCCTTTTGCTTGGCCCGTAAAATCCTACCACGCATGCTATAGTGTTGTTGGTCTCCCAGGGCCTCTTGCCTGGCTTGTTACAGATGGGTTGGTATGATTTTTGGGAAAAGTTGGCCTGCATCCCTAGGCAATCCAAAAAATTGTGGGCTAACTACCACGAAAAACTACCAAAATTGTCTGTTTTCTCTTGCTTGAGCAATAAAATCTTACCAGGTATCTTGTGGTGCCGCGGGGCCACCTAGGCCTCTTGTTGATCTTGTTATGGATGGCTCGAGGTAATTTTTTTGGAAAATTGGCTCAGATCCCTAGGCAGCATCACAAACAATGGGCTAACGCCCATGAAAAACACCTAAAATTGCTTGTTTCTTTTGCTTGACCCATAAAATCCCACCAAATATCTTGCAGCAAAGTGGGGCCACTTGGGCCTCTTTCTGAGCTCTTTACGTACAGGTTGGTGAGATTTTTGGGAACATTTGGCCCGAATCCCCTTGCAGCGCTACAAATCGTAGGCTAACACCCATCAAAACTGCCAAAATCACTCATTTCCTTTTGCTTGACCCATAAAATACTACCAGCCGTCCTACGGCGCTACCGGGCCACTTAACCCTATTGTCGGGCCCATTACGGATGGGTCAATGTGAATTTTTGGGAAATTTGGGCCAGATCCTCCGGCAGTGCCACAAATCGTGGTCTAAGACCCACGAAAGACTGCTAAAATGTCTTTTTCCTCTAACTTGGCCCATCATATCCTACCAGGCATCCTGCGGCGCTACTGAGCCATCTAGGGCCCTTTCCAAGCTCATTACAGATGGGTCGGTGTAATATTTTTAGAAAGTTGGCCCGTATCCTCGTGCAGTTACACAAACCAATATGAAAAACTGCATAAATCGCATGTTTCCTATTGTTTGGCCCGTAAACTTGTACCAGGGATCCTACGGTGCCACCAAGCCAATGTTGACTTTTGCTGGGCTCGTTATGGATGGGCCAGTGTAACATTTTAGAAAAGTTGGCCTAGATCATTGGATAGCACCACAAAACCACGACAAACTGTCAAAATCACTTATTTCCTATTTGCTCGGCCCACAAAATCCTACTAGGCATCATACAGTGCCGCCGAGACACCTGGGCCTCTTGCCAGGCTCGTTGCAGATGGGTTAGTGTAATATTTTAGGAAAGTTGTCCCTGATCCCTGGGCATTGCCACAAACTGTGGGCTAACACCCACAAAAAATGGCCAAAATTATTGGTTTCCTGTTGCTTGGCCCATAAAATCCTATCAAGCATCCTGCTGTGCTGTCGAGCCACTTGGGCCTCATGTCGGATTCGTTATAGATGGGTTTGTATAATTTTTTGGGAAAGTTGTCTTGGATCTCGGGGCACAAACCTTGGGCTAACACCCACCAAAAACAGCCAAATTACCCCTTTTCTTTTGCTTGTTCCATGAAATCCTATCAGGCGTCCTGTGGCGCGGCCGAGCCTCCTAGGCCTCTTGCCAGGCTTGTCACGAACGATTTGATATAATATTTTGGGATAGTTAGCCTGGATCCCCTGGAAACACCATAAACCATGGGCTAACACCCACAGAAAACTGTCAAAATCGCATCTTTCATGTTGCTTAGCCCATAAAATCCATCCAGGTGTCATGCGGAGCCATCATGACACCAGGGCTTCTTGTCGGGCTCATCATGGACGTATTGGTGTAATATTTGGGGAAAGTTCCCATTCCCCAAGCAATGCCACAAATAGTGGGCTAACACCCACGAAAAATGGCCAAAATCAAATGTTTCTTGTTGCTTGGCCCATAAAACCCTAACTGCCGTTTTATGGCTCCTCCAGGACACCTGGACTCTTTCCAGGCTAGTTTGTTATGTACGGGTCAATGTAATATTTTGGTAAAGTTGGCCAAGATCCTCGGGTAGTGCCATAAACTGTGGGCTAATACCCACGAAGAATGACCAAAATCACTTCTTTCCTGTTGCTTGGCCCATGCGTCTTGCGACGTTGCCTGCCCACCTGGGCCTCTTTACGGCTCGTTATGGATAGGTCGGTGTAGGGGAATGTTGTCTTGAATCCCTAGACAGTGCCACAAATTATGGGCTAACACTGATGAAAAACTGTCAAAATCTCTTGTTTCCTATTGCTTGGAAAATAAAATCACACCAGGCGTTATACAGTGCAGCTGGGCCATATGGGCCTCATACTATGCTCATTTCAAATAGGTTGATGTAGACTTTCGTGAAAGTTTTTCGGATCCCCGGGTAGCGACAGAAATTATGGGCTAACACCCATGAAAAACTTCTAAAATCATTTGTATTTTGTTGCTTGGCCTATAAAATCCTACCAGGTGTTCTGCGGTGCCGCCGGGCCACCTGTACCTCTTGCAGGGCTCATTAAGTATAGGTCAGTGTAAGTTTTCAGGAATGTTGGCCTAGATTCCCGTTCAGTCCACAAACAGTGAGCTAACACCCACGAAAAACTACTAAAATCGCCTGTTATCTGTTACTTAGCCCATAAAATACTTCCAGGTGTCATGCGACACCGTTGGCCACCTGGGCCTCCTTCTTGGCACATTATGTATAGGTTGGTGTAATTTTTTGTGATAGTTGACACGGATCCCTAGGCAGCGCCACAAATCGTGAGCTAAAACCCACAAAGAACTATCAAAATTGCATGTTTCCGATGGCTTGGCCCATAAAATACTATCAGGCGTCATACGGTCCCGCCGGGACACCTGGGCCTCTTTCCAGACTTATTACGGTGGGGTTGGTATAATTATTTGCGAAAGTTGGCCCGGATCCCCGGGCAGCACTACAAACCGTGGGCAAACACCTATCAAAAACTACTAAAATCGCTTGTTTACTCTTGCTCGGACCATAATATCCTACCAGGTGTCCTGTGGCTCTTTTGGGCCACCTAGGCCCCTTTCTAGGCTCATTACAAACTGATTGGTGTAATTTTCTGGGAGAATTAGCTCAGGTCATGGGGCAATGCCACAAACCATGGGCTAACACCACCCATGAAAAATGGCAATTCGTCTGTTTCCAATTGTTGGCCCATAAAATCCTAGCAAGCGTCCTGTGGCATGTTGGGCCACCTGAGCCTCTTGCCAGGATCATTATGGATGGGTTGGTATAGTTTTTTGGGATAGTTGGCTTTGATCCCTTGGCAGCGCCACAAAACATGGGCTAACACCCACGAAAAATTGTCAAAATAGCATGTTTCCTATTGCTTGGCCTATAAAATCCTACCAGGCATTATATGGTGCCGTGGGGACACTGGGCCTCTTGTTGGGCTCCTACGAATGTGTCAGTGTATTATTTTGGGAAAGTTGTCCCAAATCCTTGGGCAACGCCACAAACAGTGGGCTAATACCCATGAAAACGGCCAAAATCATTTTTTTCCTATTGCTTGGCCCATAAAATCCTACGACGTGTACTACGGTGCCTCTAGGCCACCTGGGACTCTTTCCAGGCTAGTTCGTTACATATGGTTCAGTGTAATGTTTCGCAAAAGTTGGCCAACATTCATGGGTAGTGCCACAAACTGTGTGCTAACACACACGAAGAACGACCAAAATCACCTATTTTTTGTTGCTTGGCCCATAAAATCCTACCAGGCATCCTGCGGAATTGCCGGGCCACCTGGGCCTCTTGAGGGGCTTGTCATGGATGGGTCAGTGTAATATTTTGGGAATGTTCGCCTGGATCCCCGGACAGCGCCACAAATAATGGTCTAACACCCACGAAAGACTGTCAAAATCGCTTGTTTCCTATTGCATGGCAAATAAAATCCTACCATGTGTCCTACGGCGCAGTCGAGCCACCTGAGGCTCTTGTCGGACTCGTTATGAATGGATCGGTGTAATTGTTCATGAAAGTTTTCTTGGATCCCCCGGCAATGACATAAACCGTAGGCTAACACCCACGAAAAACTGCAAAAATTGTCTGTGTCCTATTACTTGGTCTATTAAATCCTACCGGGAGTCCTGCGGCGCGTCGAGCCACCTAGACCTCTTCAAAGTCTCATTAAGGAAAGGTTGGTGTAATATTTTAGGAATGTTGGCCTGGATTCATAGGTAGCGCCGCAAAACGTGGGCTACCACCCATGAAAAAGTACCAAAATAGCCTATTACCAGTTACTTGGCCAATAAAATTCTACTAGGCGTCCTGCGGCGCAACAAGGCCAACTGGGCCTCTTGCTGGGCTCGTTACAGGCAGTTTGATATAATTTTTTGGAAAGTTAGCCAATATCCCCGGGCAGCGCCACAAACTGTGGGCTGATACCCACGAAAAACTACCAAAATCATCTCTTTCTTGTTACTTGGCCCATAAAATCCTACAAGGCATCATGCGGTGCTGCTGGGATACCTAGGCCTCTTGCCGAGCTCGTTACGGATGGGTCAGTAAAAGTTTTTGGGAAAGTTGTTCTAGATCCCTCGGCAATACTATAAACCGTAGGTTAACACTTAAGAAAAACGGCCAAAATCACATGTTTCCTGTTGCTTGGCACATACAATCCTACCAGGCATCGCCGTGCCACATGGGCCTCTTGCTTGGATCGTTACAGATGAGTTGGTGTAATTTTTTAGGCAATTTTTCCCGGATCCCTGGATAGCGCCACAAACTGTGTCTAACACCCACGAAAATGGCCACAATCGCTTGTCGCTTGTTTCTTGGCTCACAAAATCTTACCAGGTATCCTATGTCAATGCCGAGCCACTAGGAATCTTGCAGATCTTGTTATGGATGGGTCGATGTAATTTTTTAGGAATGTTGGCTCGGATCACCAGGAACCACCACAAACCTTGGGCTAACAACAACAAAAAAAAGATCCAAAATCACCTATTTCCAATTGCTTGGCGCAGAAAATTCTACCAGGCGCGGCATCACAGGGCCACCTAGGCCTCTTGCCGACATAGTTATGGATGGGTCGGTGTCATCTCTTGTGAAAGTTGGTGCGGATCCCCGGGCAACGCCATAAATCGTGGGCTGATACCCATGAAAAACTATTAAAATCACCTATTTCCTATTGCTTGGCCTATAAAATTCTACAAGGTGTCCTGCGGCACCATTAGGCTAACTAGGCCTGTTGCCGAGCTCGTTACAGATGGGTCAGTCTTATGTTTTGAGAAAGTTGGCCCAGATCCATGTGCAGCGCCACAAATCGTGGGCTAACACCCTTGAAAAATGCCAAAATCACTTGTTTCTTATTACATGACCCATAAAATTCTACCAGGCGTCTTGTGGCACCGCTGCGCCACCTGAGCTTTTTGGAAGGCTCTTTACAAATAGGTTGGTGTAATTTTTTGGGAAAGCTGGCCCAAATCCCTGGGTAGCACCACAAACCCTGGGCTAACGTCCATGAAAAAATGCCAAAATCATCTGTTTCATATTGCATGGCCCATAAAATCCTACGAGGCCTCCTGTGGCACCACAGGGCCACCTTGGACTCTTGCCGATCTTGTTAAGGATGGGTTGGTGTAACTATTTGAGAAAGTTGTCCTATATCCCTAAGGAGCACCACAAACCTTGGGATAACACCCACGAAAAATTGCCAAAATCGCCTGTTTCCTATTCCTTGGCCAATAAAATCTTACCTGGCGTCGTCGGGCCACTCTTACCCCTTGTCGAGCTTGTTACGGATGGGTGAGTGAATTCTTTTTGGGAATATTGTCCTGAATCTCCAAGTAGCGCCATAAAACGTAACACCCATGAAAAGCTGCCAAAATCGCATGTTTCCTGTTGCTTGGCCCATGAAAACATACCAGGCATTCTGCGGCTCCGTCGGTCCATGTAGTCTTCTTACTAGGCTCATTACGATTGGCAGTGTAAATTTTCTAGAAAGTTAGCTTGGAATCCCTGGGGAGTGCCACAAACCGTGGGTTAACACCCAGAAAAAACTGTTAAAATCGTCTGTTTCCTGTTACTTGGCCCATAAAATCCTATCAAGCATCCTAAGATGCCGCCGGGCCGCATGGGCCTCTTTCCAAGAATGTTGTGGATGGATCGGTGTAATTTTTTGAGAAAGTTGGGCCGAATCCACGGGCAATGCCACAAATCTTGTATTAACACCTATGAAAAACTGCCAAAATCGCCTATTTCATGTTGCTTGGCCCATTAAATCCTACCAAGAGCCTTCCACCGTCGCCAAGTAATGTGGGCCTCCTTTCAGGCTTTTT
Organism: Solanum medicagineum; assembly: GCA_026153255.1. NCBI lineage: Eukaryota > Viridiplantae > Streptophyta > Magnoliopsida > Solanales > Solanaceae > Solanum > Solanum medicagineum. Next base: position 5,515 of record JAPFFP010044783.1, on the reverse strand, counting down.
AGAAATAGGTTGGTGCAATCTTTGGGGAAAGTTGGCCTGAATCCTCTGGCTGCGCCACAAACTGCGGGCTTACATTCATGAAAACTGCCAAAATTGTCTATTTCCTGTTGCTTGGCCCATAAAATCCTATTAGGCATCCAGCGCTGCCATCAAGCCACCTAGGCATCTAGCGGGGCTTAGTATGGATGGATAACTATAGTTTTTCATGAATGTTGTCCTGAATACGCGGCCAACGCCATAAATGGCTGGCTAACACCTATGAAAATCTGCCAAAATTGCTTGTTTCTTGTTGTTTGCCCCATAAAATCTTACAAGGCGTCCTGCGGCACTGCCGGGCCACCTAAGCCTCTTGCCGAGCTCAATACTGATGGGTCAGTGTAATTCTTAGGAAAATTTCGCCAGGATCCCCAAACAGTGCCACAAACCACAGGCTAACAACTATGAAAAACTGCTAAAGTCGCGTGTTTCATGTTACTTGGCCCTAAAATCCTACCAGGCGTTCTGCAGTGCCACAGGGCCACCTAGTCCTCTTTTTGAGATCGTTATGGATGTGTTAGTTTAGTGTTTTGGGAACATTGTCCCAGATCCCTGGACAGCTCTACAAATTGTGGGCTAACACCCACGAAAATAGTCAAATCGCCTTTTCTGATTGCTTGGTCCATAAAATCCTACCAGGTGTCATGTGTTGTCACCGAGCCCCCTGGGCCTCTTGCCAGGCTTGTTACGGACGATCCACGGTAATTTTTTAGAAAGTTGGCCCAGATCCCTGGGCAGCGCCATAAATCGTGGGTTGACACTCACGAAAACTGCCAAAATCGCATGTTTCCTAATGCTTGGCCCATAAAATCCTATCGGGCGTCCTGCAGTGCTGCCGGGCCACCTAGACCTCTTGTCGATATCATTATAGATGACCCATGTAATTTTTCAAGAAAGTTGTCACGAATCGCGGGCAGCGCCACACTGGGCTAACACTCATGAAGGATTGTCAAAATCACATGTTTCCTATTGCGTATCCCATAAAATCCTACCAGGCATGATGCAGCACCATTGATCCAACTGGGCCTCTTTCCGTCCCTTTACGAATGAGTTAGTGTAATTTTTTGGGAAAGCTAACCCAGATCCCCGGGCAACACCACAAAATATAAGCTAACACCCACCAAAACTGTCAAAATCACCTGTTTCATATTGTCTGGCCCATAAAATTTTACCAGGTGTCTTGCGGCACCGCTGGGCAACCTGGACATCTTACCGAGCTTGTTATAGATAGGTCGGTGTAATTTTTGAGAACGTTGGCCCAATTCCCCAAGCAGCGCCACAACGCATGGGCTAACACCAATGAAAAGCTACAAAAATCGGTTGTTTCCTATTGTTTGGCCTATAAAATCCTACCAAGCATTCTGCGGCACCACCAGTCCACCTGGGCCTCTTGCCAGGCTCGTTAGGATGGGTCGGTGTAGTTTTTTAGAAAAGTGCGTTCGGATCCTCGAGCAGCGCCACAAACCGTGAGGTAACAAAACCATGAAAAACTACCAAAGTCGCCTCTTTTCTGTTGCTTGGCCTATAAAATCATACCAGGCGTCCTGCGACGCCAGAAGGACACTTGGGCCTCTTTCCAAGCTCGTTATGGAGGGGTCGATGTAACTTTTTGAGAAAGTTGGCACGAATCCCTGGGCAGCGCCACAAATCGTGGGCTAAAACCCACGAAAAATTGCCAAAATTGCATGTTTCCAATTGATTGGCCCATAAAATCGTACCAGGCGTCCTACGGTGCCTCTGGGCCACTTGTCGAGCTTGGTATGGATGGGTGAGTGTAAATTTTGGGAAAGTTGTCCCAGATCCCCTAGCAACGTAACAAACCGTGGGCTAATACCCATAAAGAACTGCTAAAATCACATATTTCTTATTGTTTGGCCCATAAAATCGTACTAGGTGTCCTGCGGTGCTGTTGGGCAACCGAGGCCTCTTGATAGGCTAGTTATGGACTGGTTTTTGTATTTTTTTGGTAAAGTTGGCTCAGAACCCCGGGCAATGCCATAAACCAAGGGCTAACACCCACAAAAAACTGTTAATTGCTAGTTTCGTATTGCTTGGCCTATAAAATCCTACGAGGCGTCTAACGAAGCCACTGGGACTCTTGCCGGGCTCGTTACGAATGGGTTGGTGTACTTTTTAAGGTAAAATGGTCTAAATCTTCGGGTAGCGCTACAAACCGTTGGATAATATGCACGAAAAATTATTAAAATCACATGTTTTCTTTTTCTTGGCCAAAGAAATCCTACCAGGAATCCAACGGCACCACCGGGCCACCTAAGCCTCTTGCTGGACTCGTTACAAACAAGTCGGTTTAATTTTTCAGGAAAGTTGGCCCGGATGCCTGGGAAACACCACATACCATGGGCTAACACCCATGGAAAACTGCCAAAATCGTTTGTTTCTTGTTGTTTGGCCCATATAATCCTTCCAGGCGTCCTGCGACGCCGTCGGGACACTTAGGCCTCTTGCTAGACTCGTGACTGATGGGTTTGTGTAATTTTTAGAGAAAGTTGGCTCGAATCCCTGGGAAGCTCCATAAACCGTGGGCTAACACCTACGAAAAACTGCCAAAATTGCATGTTTCCTGTTGCTTGGCCCATAAAATCCTACCAGGCATCCAGCGGCGCTATCGGGCCACCTAGGCCTCTTGCTGGGCTCGTTACGAATGGGTCGATGCAATTTTTTGAGAATGTCGACCTGGATCCCTAGGCAGCGCCGCAAACTGTTGGTTAACACTCATGAAAAATTGCCAAAATCGCCTGTTTCCTATTGCTTTGGCCATTAATCATACAAGGCGTCTTCCGGCACCATTGAGCCACCTCTCTTGCCTGGCTCGTTAAGGATAGGTCGGTGTAAGTTTTTGGAAAAGTGGGCCCAGAACCTCAGGGAGTGCCACAAACCATGATCTAACACCTACGAAAAACTACTAAAATTGCATGTTTCCTGTTGCTCGCCCCACAAAATCCTACCAGACGTCCTGTGGCACCGTTGGACCACATGGGCCTCTTGCCGGGCTCGTTACAGATGGTTTTTATAATTTTTTTAAAAGAATGACCCAGATTCTGGGCAGTTCGACAAACCATGGGCTAATGCCCACGAAAAATTGCCAATCACCCATTTCCTGTTGCTTGGCCCAGAAAAATCCTACCAAGCATCCTGCGGCGCCACTAGACCACATTGTCTTATTCTTGGGTTCGTTAAGGACAGGTTGGACAAATTGGTGTAATTTTTGAGAAGTTGATCCAGATCTCGGGCAGCACCACAAATCATGGGCTAATACTCATGAAAAACTATCGAAATTGTATGTTTCCTGTTGCTTGGCCTATAAAATCCTACCAGGCATCCTCCGGCGTCGCCGGGCCACGTGGTCCTCTTACCGGGCTCTTCGAGAAAGTTATCTAGGATCCCTGGGGAGCACCACAAATCGTGGCCTGACACTCACGAAAAATTACCAAAATTGTCTGTTTCCTATTGTTTGACCCATAAAATCTTACCAGATGTCCTGCAATGCCGCCGGGTCACCAAGGGCTCTTATCGGGCTCGTTCCTGATGTCCCAAGCTACACTTCCTTTTTGATACTGAAATAGTTGTTGTCAAGATATATAACCTAACCAAGGTTAGGGTCGACCCCACAGGGAATATGATAGACTTAGAAGAATTCAAAACAATTCGGGTAGATTAATCTACTTATCTCCCTAAAGGGAAGGGGAGGGTTGTCACAGATATGAAACGTAATCCTAAACTAAGACATACAAATCCTATCCATCTAAAAAGTTTGTTTGCAATTGTGTTCATCATCCGAAAGATGTACCTCTAAGTAAGACTACAACATTATTTTTGACGAAACTACATGAAATATCTGCAATGGTACTCCATGTTTACTTTGTTTTTATGTTTAATAGACGTTGCTTCATTTTAGAAACATACTTATGCATATAGGTATGAAATGAGGAAGGAAGAAATGAAAAGATAAAAGACTAAACAATGGCTAAGACTATTTAGACTACATAATATTTTTACCAATCAACCTTAATAAAATTCAAACTTAAATTCACCTGTTCAAGAAAAGAGGAGTCAAGCCAATAGCAAGTAGCAAATCCTATTCTTAAATGGAAGTCTAATAAATTTCTATTCAATGTCACATAAGTTGCAGAAATTGAACCCAATGCCAACTTTGGTGAATAGGACTCTTCAAACATCTATTTACCACTAATGTAAACTTAATAAAGTTTCATACTAGCACTGGAAACACTGCTCCCATCAAAATTCCTGGAAGAAACACAAACGCCTATGTTGCTCAGACTCTTCAGAAGTGTCGACGGGTGCATGTCGGATTCGCCAAAAGTAGTGTATTTTCTGAGAATCCGACACGAATGAGTGAAGAGTCCGTGAAACTTAGACAAAGTTGCAATTCATCAGGCTATGGGGCAAATCCTTCAGTAATACCAAACCTGTAATTGGATGCCTGGGACTAAACTCGTCGACGTAGGTAATGACTTTTCCCACCCGTAGGCTTTTGGCCTTCACTTTGTTTGTGCAAGCATGTGTCATTAATGTCAGCAACAATAGCATCATTAACATTGACCAACTTATTAGATGATCTATTCTGTAAGCTCAGTTGTCGGGGGATGAAAACATTGAAGTAATAGTTGGCAATGGTTTTACTCGTCTTTTGTGGTAATGATTTAAATGCATGCTTCAGTAACTTCTTTCCATATAGTTGTTTCCTTTTGACCAGTGACTTAAAGGTTACTTCTTCCTTCGATGACCATGCCTTAGAAGCTTGCTCCCCCTATTTCATCAAATTTCCAACCAACGAAAGCAGGACGAAGGTCATATTGAAGAATTACCCTTTCATCGGAAACATGGCGTTTAACGCAGACAACAGTTCTTGGAGAACTACAAGAGCAAGAGTGAGGTCTGCCTTTTCCAATTACTCTAGAAGACACTTTCATATTTCCAATCTCAATAGGCCAAACGTTGGTGCCTAGCCGTCTTGAATTTTCAGAGTTACTGGCTTCATAATTAAAGTTATCCTTCTTTGCTGGGACAGTCCAGTCTGGAACATCAGCTTGTAAATGAGGACCTGCTGTTAGGAAATACGATCTGCAGATCTAAGAAGAAGAAGGAAGATTGAGGAAGAAGAAGTTCTTCCTAGAGAGAATGCAGAGCAAAATAATCTATTTTGAGAGAGAAATATTTTGGTGGTAACGCCCAATAGGTAAACTCTATGGTGATTAGGTTATATATATTAATGATATCTGGATATTTACAGTACATAAATATAATATCAGGCTCCACAACCTAATAATTCTCCCACTTGGAGACTGATGCACTCGGCCACCAAAACAATAAATGTATTCCAAAAAAACATGTTCCTCTATCATCAATATCTTCACCCCATTGCAACACTTTCTTCTGTACAACCTACAGAAGACCAACCAAGGTTTTGCACAACCTCAGTTTTTCAACACCAACACAC
>JAPFFP010044782.1:0-12124 GCA_026153255.1 Solanum medicagineum | reverse complement strand
GAGATTCCCAACATATTCATTTAAGGTCATAGTTTCAATATTCTTTGCTTCTCTAATTGCAGTGACCTTCACATCCCACTTAGATTTGAGCAGGATTCTCAGAACCTTATCAACTTGTTCCTCTGTAGTGATGATCTTTCCCAAGGATCCCAAATCATTGATAAGCAAGGTGAGTCTGTTTATCATGTCCTGCAAAGACTCATTTTCCTTCATCTGGAAGGTTTCATACTCAGTGTATAGCATGGCAATCCTGAACTTCCGAACTTGAGTAGTACCTTCATATGAAATTATCAAAGCGTCCCAGATCTGTTTGGCAGTGGTGCAGTCCGATATCATGTTGTACTCATCAGGTCCTAGTCCACACACCCAGATGTTTTTTTTCCTAAGCATTCTTCCTCATAGCCACGAGATCGTCAGCAATAAACTCTCTTCTTTCCTTGGGAACCTGTTGACCATCCACAATCTTCATGGGAATGGTAGGCCCAATGGTGATTCTGTCCCAAAGCTCGTAGTCTTCTCCTTGCACAAAGTCTTCCATCCTAGCCTTCCACCAACCAAAGTGACTTCTGTTGAAGAGTGGTGGTCTAACAGATGATTATCCTTCTCTGTGTCCAAGAGGTGGTGCAATATTTATTTTGATCAGTTCTTAGGTATAAGCCTTTAACAAGAACACCCGCTCTGACACCACTTGTTAGATTTGCACAACCTATGGATTTGCCTAATCGAAGAACCAAGTTTGCAGACGTGTTTCCAGAAAGTAAAAAGACAGAAGAACACAATATTTTTATGTGGAAATACCCGACTCACAAAAGGTGAAAAACCACGACCTGTACCCCTACAGGAATTTTCCCCAACTTCACTAAATCAACGTGAGCCTCAAACAAAAGATTAAAAAGACCTAGTAATCTATGATGCAACAACTTCAAAACAACCTACACTATGCATAAAACTTCCCAGGTTTATGTTCCCCACGTCTTGGAGTTTTCCACAACTTGAAGACACTGCCTACTCTCAGTTTATAGATCACTAAGCTAAGTAGAACAACATGACTCAATAAAAACAATGAAAGTAGTTTTCCAATACTCAAACTAAAACAGAGAAACAATTTAAGCAAATGACTCAAGACTGATGAACTTGGCTGACTCACTTTCTTGCTATTTGTCTCGGTGAGAAAGACTAAGTATTCTTGATCCTTTTAATCTCTTTGCTGAAGAAGTCCTCACTTGTTCAACCTCCTTGTTTTTCATTTCAATCTTTTATTTGAATTAGAATTTGCTTGAAACACTCTTTTCCAATAACTCCTTCCATAGCTGTGATTTAGGAACTAACTTCCTATTTTGGTGGTGCGTCCTTATCTCCTACTGCTTTATCCATTTCACACATCATGGCATCTTGTCTTCGGTCTCAGAGACAGTGTACTGAAGAACCAGATTAAGCAACATGTTTCATGATCCAGAGGTCATCATCAAAACTTCATCTGACTCAACAGTTGTTTAGCGTGTTTTGAGTTCTAAATCTTAGATCTAATATTGGATTTGATGAAGGGTCTTGATGTATATTGCCTGAGGGTGTTACAAAGTGTTGATTAATGATTTTACATTAGATTTACTTGCATGTTTTCACTCTTGAATTGCATGATTTTACACTAGCATTACACACCTATCAAGTGTTTGATAAAATGTTCGGTTATGATTTCTTGAGGAATTGGAGGTCCAATCCATGTCTTATGAGTTGAAAGACTTCATAATGATTTTAAGATGTGTCTAATTCATGGAAATGTTGATGGTGTTGTAAAGCCATGTTTGATCCCTTTCTTAAATATTTCACCTCTTATAAGCCCCTTAATGTTGATGTTAATGCAAGGGTAAGGTTGATGATGATCTACTCTTATGATTGAAATTGGGCTCACCATTTGAGGTCAATGATGTTATGAGCTACTCGTGCCATGTCCTCTATGTTATTGAGAGTTATTAAAGCTATGATTATCATATATATTCTGTGGGATTATATTTAGCACCGAGTGGACTAGAGGCGAGTCTCCAAGTCCCAAAACTATGTGCCAGCATAGGATGGTGTTTTGCACTTGCTATACTAGTGGATCTATCTAGTGAATTATCTCTTAAAATCTTTTACGAGATTGGGTCATGTTCCCATAAATTGAAGTGGGGTCTTAAATGTTTTCCTAAATTGGGTTGGGTTCTCATAAGGAAGGTTACTTCATATGAAATGGGTCATGTTCCCATAAGTTTGAAGTATGGTTTACCTTGGCAAGTAAACCACCTCTTTACCGGTGAGGGGTAATCATCGGGATTCCTGACCCTCTGAACAAGAATATTAAGTTTGATTTTCGATATCACACACAGATTTTGAGATATATGGAATTTAAAATTCTGGACAGTCTGAGGCACACTTTCGGGCACTTTTTGGGGTTGTTCAATATCTCCCCTTGTGAACATTCTTCCCCAAATGTAAGAGAGACATATAAGTCAAGAGTAATCGAGAATAAATCATCCCCAACAAGAATGCAACATAAACACCATTTTCAAAATCTCAACATACGTGTAAAATCATCATAACTTTCCAACTTAAATATGTATGCATATGAGTGACATGGGGGCTGAAACATAAGAATTGAAATCATATAGGGGACTTAGAATTGGAACCTTGGGCTTGAATGGAGTGGAAAATATAAGGACACCGCTTTGCATGTCCTCTTCGGCCTCCCAAGTAGCACTTTCGATTTGTTGGTTTCTCCAAAGGACCTTAATGGACACCACCTCCTTGTTCCTCAATCTCTTCACTTGTCTATCCAAGATTAGAACTGGGACCTCCTCATAAGTCAAGTTATCCTCAACAACACCCATAACATCAAGAGGCACAATAGCATTAGGATCACCAACACATTTTCTCAACATAGAGACATGGAACACCAGATGAACCAAATTCATTTCACTAGGCAACTTCAATTCATAAACTACCTTGACAACCCTCCTGAAGACCTCATAAGGACCAACATATCTTGGACTCAACTTCCCCTTTTTACCAAAACGAACCACACCTTTCATTGTGGAAACCTTCAGATAAACTCAATCACCCACTTTGTATTCAAGGTCTCTTCTTCTCACATCGGCATAAGATATTTGACGACTATGGTCCGTCTTCAACCTTTCCCTAATCATCCTAACCTCCTCAAGAGCCTCCATAAGTAGATACGGTCCCAATAAATCCACCTCTCCAACCTCAAACCAACCAACCGGTGATCTACAACATCTCCCATAAAGAGCCTCAAAAGGAGCCATACCGATGCTAGAGTGGTAGCTGTTGTTGTAGGCAAACTCAATTAAGGAAGATGGTAATCCCAACTACCCCTCAACTCCAATACACAAGCCTTTAGCATATCCTATATTTGAATTGTCCTTTCGACTGGGCCATCCTTTTGGGGGTGAATTGTCGTACTAAGGTGAACTTTTGTACCAAGACCCCTTTGAAAAGACATCCAAAAATGTGAAGTAAATTATGAACCACGATTCGATATGATCGACAAAGGAACCCCATCAACCTCACCAACTCATTGAGATACAACCTTCTCTTCAGCCCCATATGTGTTCACAACTGGTAGAAAGTGAGCCGATTTCATCATCCTATCAACCACCAGCCAAATGGAATAAAAACCTTTTCTAGTCTTGGGAAACCCAAACACACAATCCATATTAATGACCTCCCACTTCCAAGTACGAATCTCTATGTCTTGGGTTAGGTCACCCAGCCTTTGATGTTCGGCTTTGACTTGTTGACAACTATGGAAACTAGAAACGAGCTGGGCAATGTTCCTCTTCATACCTCCCCACCAATACACATCTCTCAAGTCTCTATACATTTTAGTGGAACCGGGGTGGATAGAATAAGAAGAATTATGGGCCTCGTCAAGGATTTTCTCCCTCAAACCATTAATACAAAGCACACACAACCTACCTTGGTACCTAAGGGAACCGTCTCTCCCTTGGGAGAAAACCTCTGCTTTTCCCTCTTTTACCAAGGCTTTTAATTCAAGTAAGGAGGAGTCAAGATCTTGCTTTACTATCACCTCATCAACCAAGAAGACAGATCCATCAATAAGCACAACACTATCTTCACCAACCTCTTCCAACCTAACCTCCAATCTAGCCAATTAATGCACCTCCCTATCTATCTCCTTACCACCACTATCAACATGGGCTAGGCTACCCATATACACCCTACTCAAAGCATCCGCCATCACATTTGCCTTACCCGGATGATGATGCCTAATCATGTCATAGTCATTGAGAAGTTCTAACCATCTCCTTTGCCTCAAGTTGAGGTCTTTTTGAGTGAATACATATTGGAGGCTCTTGTGATCAGTGAACACATCAACATCTACCCCATACAAGTAATGACGCCAAATCTTAAATGCAAACACAAAGGTTGCTAGCTCTAGATCATGGGTAGATAGTTCCTTTCATGTATCTTGAGTTGTCTAGAAGCATAGCTATGACCTTACCATTTTGCATCAATACACAACCCAAACCAACCGGGAAGCATCATAATACACGACAAATCCCCTAAGCCGATCCGATAGTGATAATATAGGAGCGGACATAAGCTTGTTTTTCAATGTTTGGAAGCTCCTCTCACACTCTTCGGTCCACACAAACTTAACCTTCTTTTGAGTCAATTTTTTCATAGGAGAAGCAATGGAGGAGAACTCATTCACAAACCTTTTATAATAAACCGCTAGGCCTAAAAAGCTCCTAATATCTGACGAGGTCAATGGTCAACGCCAATTTCTAATCACATCGATTTTCTTAGGATCCTTTTTTATACCATCCCCTGACACCATATGACCCAAGAATGCAACCTCCTTCAACCAAAATTCGCACTTGTCATATTTGGCATACGATTTCTCCTCCCTCAATCTTTGCAAAACAACCCTCAAATGCCCCATATGCTCCTCCCTACTATGTGAATAGATCAAAATATCATCAATGAAGACCACAAAAAAGGAATCAAAGGTAAGGTTTGAAGACCTTATTCCTTAGGTCCATGAAGATGTTTGGTACATTACAGTTGACCGACGATTAGGAGATTGACTAACTTTTTAAAGATTTGATTGACATGGAAAAGTTGACTAGTTTAAAAATTGACTAATTTTGAAAGAATGGACTAAGTTTAGAAAATATTGACTAAATTTGAAAGAATTGACTAAATTTGAAAGACTTGACTAAATTTGAAAAAAAGTATTAATTTTGAAAGAATGGACTAATTTTGCGAAAATTGACCAAGTTTAAAATTAACGAACATTTCAAACCAAAATAAATTGTACGAATAATTTCAACACTTAAGCAAATCATTGATAACGAAAATTAACATAAGGGAGGCAATGTTGGGGAAACAATTAGATTAATAAAAATCAAATGATACAAAATAAATGTTAGAGTTAGTATCAAACAACAAGTATATCAAATAATGGATAAATACAAAAACTAGAAAGAAGAATTAAAATAAGATTGGGCTAGGCAGGCCCAATCCTCCACCTGTCAAAAAAAAATCTTTGGGCCTACCAGGCCCATTAAAATATCTGCCCAGCTTCTACATCCTTTGGGGTTTTGTCCATTTTGCCTGTCGTATACAGTTAGTGTATACACTATTTATATCAGCGTATGAACACTAATTTCCTGCATATTTCATGTATAACAGTATCCTATAGCCTACCCAGCAGCTTCCCAGACTCGAGACGATCCAAGATGCAAAGGTGGAGTCCAACATGAACTCAAATTGATGTCACCATAACAAAAAAAAGAACACAAATTAATGTTGGATCATTATTTCTGGTAATTGATATCAACAACAGTCAACAAATAAGGCAACAAACATAATTTCCTCAACAATTAAGAAATAAGGAAGATAAATGTCAAAATAATTCAAAAAACAAAATTCATATAGCTCGATAATACTTAAACCATATTTTTGTTAAGCATTCCTGTAATAAACAAGAGAATGGCAGAATTCGAGTTGGAAAAATGATTTTCAACCACAAGCTTGACAAAATAGAAGAAGGAATCTCAGTCTCTGGTTTGCTAATCTGAGTTCTAGAATTAGGCAAAAGAAAAAAAGTTGGAGGAAGCCGACCTAAGATCCTCCTTGGTCAAGAATCCGTCCATCCCCCTCTTTACAAATTCAAAAGGGGGTATTTATAGAGAAAATTGGGGTCAAAATTGAAATTTTTTATTTGAATTTGAAATTCAAAATTCGAACATTGGGGTTGATTTTTTTTTCCGTTGGTATTGTGTTTTTTTTTTGTTCAAAAAATTTGAAGAAGAAGAAGGAGACTGTGTGTGTGTATGTGTTCTTGAAGAAAAAATGAAAGAAGAGGAAAGATTCGTGAGGAGAGGAAGAGAAATGCAAAAGGAGGAACACGTGAATCCCACGTGAAAAAGAAAAAGAACAAGAAAAAGAAAAGTTAAAGGAAAAAGGAAAAGGAAAAAGTGGAACCATACGGGGTCAGGGTGTGGGTTTGAATTTTAAAATACACGATGAATTAAATTAGATCATTTAACGAGCTTCTCGAAATATCAAAGTGAAATAATTAATTTTAAAAATAATTTATAATTAAATCAAGATAATTAATAAAGAAACTAAAATCTTTTTTTTAAGAATGATTTTTGAATAAATATAACTCTAAAATAGCTTAAAATATATTTTTTTCTAAAGCTAATTATTTCAAATTATTAAAAACTAAAAGCTTGATGATTGATTTATACCGTAGAGGGTAAAAAAATTGGATGTCAACAGTTGTCCCTTTCTTTGGGTATGATCGATGAAAGAGATCGTGGATGAAGAAACTTGACTAATCCAATTTTTAGCCGACCACATCTTCGGCTTCTGAAAAGCTCTTGGGACACACTTTGAGAAATTATGGCCGGACCCTGGTTTTGGGTTTCCTACATATCTTAGGTTACATGAGAATTTAGGCCACTTGTAGTTCAAAACGCTTGATTTTACGCACGATTCTGAAAGAATTCAAAACCTATCTCAATATCGAATTATGGAGAAATTAGAATGCTCGGGAATGAGATTTCAAGAGTCAATGTTGGAATGCAGTCGAGTTTTCAAAATTGAGCTCGCCTACATATCCTTGGACTTAGGAATCAGGCTGCTTGTAGTTCACCTCTATCAGTTGAAGGAGAAATCTCTTATTCTGAGATGACCTCTGGTTTAGGAGGAGTGACAAACAAATTGAATCATGAAATAGAGGCTTGCAACCTCTTAACCATAAATGTGGAGATCTTCACATTCAGAATTGAGAACTTATACGGACATAATTTCTAAAATTCTTGGTATATTGTCATTTGGATCAGAAGATTGCCTCAGTGAGAGTTGAGACTATCTGAAGGAGAAACTGAAAGTTGATGGACTCAAAGAAATACCCACATGCCTTCTGACAGGGGTGTGGTTGGATCGTGGTGGTAGTCACTTCCCAGCTCGTGTTCGAAGGGTTTGACGCCCCCTTCAGACTATGTCCCAGTTCACTGCTAAGAAAAAGTTTCACATTGTGTTGCATCCTACTTGATGACGTCCACGCCTGCGATTGGAAAATAAATTGGCGCTCTGGGCACGACCGAAAAATAAAATGGAGCTCTGGGCGCGGCTGGAAAATAAAATGGCACTCTGGGAGCGACTGGAAAAAAAATGGCGCTCTGGGCGCAACTAGAAAATAAAAATGGCACTCTGGGCACGGTTGGAAAATAAAATGGCACTCTGGGCGCGGCTGGAAAATAAAATGGCACTCTGGGCGCGACTTGAAAGTAAAATGGCGCTCTGGGCGCAACTGGAAAGTAAAATAACGCTCTAGGCACAACTGGGACATAAAATGGCGCTCTGGACGTGGCTGAAAAATAAAATAGCCTTATCGGCAATGAGTATGAAATGGCCCTCTCGGCAACTGAAAATAAAAATAGCTTTGTCACCGATTAATATGCAATGGCTCTCTCGGCAACTGGAAGTAAAATAGCCTTGTCAGCGATGAATGGTAAAATGAATCTTTTGCAACTTGAAAGTAAACTGATTCTCTCCACGATGCATGATAAAATGAACCTTTAAGAAAATGACTCTCCACGATGCATGATAAAATGAATCTTTCAGAAAATGACTCTCCACGATGCATGATAAATGACTCTCCGCAATGCATGATAAAATGAATCTTTCAGAAAATGACTCTCCGCGATGCATGATAAAATGAACCTTCCAGAAAATGACTCTCCACGATGCATGACTCTCCGCGATGCATGACAAAATGAGCCTTTCAGAAAATGACTCTCCGCGATGCAGGATTCTCCGCGATGCATGATAAATGACTCTCCGTAATGCATGATAAATGGCTCTCCGCGATGCATAATATGATGACTCTCCGCGATGCATGATAGACTCTCCGTGATGCATGATAAATGACTCTCAGCGATACATGATAAATTGCTCTTCGCGATGCATGATATGATGACTCTCTGTGATGCATGATAAATGACTTTCCGCCATGCATGATAAATGACTCTCTGCGAAGCATGATAAATGGCTCTCCGCGATGCATGATAAATGACTCTCCGTGATGCATGATATGATGACTCTCCACGATGCATGATATAATGACTCTCCTCAATGCATGATAAATGGCTCTCCGCTATGCATGATATGATGACTCTCCGCGATGCATGATAAATAGCTCTCCACAATTCATGATAAATGAATTCCGCGATGCATGTAAATGGCTCTCCGCGATGCATGATAAAATGACTATCCGCGATACATGATATGATGACTCTCCGTAATGCATGATATGATGACTCTCTGCGATGTATGATAAAATGACTCTCTGTGATGCATGATAAAATGACTCTCCATGATGCATGATAAGATGACTCTCCGCGATGCATGATAAATGGCTCTCCACGATGCATGATAAAATGGCTCTCCGCAATACATGATAAAATGGCTCACCGCGATGCATGATAAATGGATCTCCGCGATGCATAATAAATGGCTCTCCACGATGCATGATAAAATGAACCTTTCAGAAAATGACTCTCTGCGATGCATGATAAATGACTCTCTGTGATACATGATAAATGACTCTTCGTGATGCATGATAAATGACTCTCCGGATGCATGATAAAATGGCTCTCCGTGATGCATGATAAATAAATGGCTCTTCGCGATACATGATAAATGGCTCTCCGCGCTGTATGATATAAATGACTATCCGTGATACATGATAAATGACTCTCCGCGATGCATGATAAAATAACCCTTTCAGTAGCTTGAAAGTAAAATGACTCTCTGCGATACATGAGACGTGATAAATTGCTGGAGATTTGAGTGAGGCCAAACTATTTATGCCTTGGTTGTTCTCTTCTAGATAAGACCTGCAACATTTTCCTGCATACACATAAAATTTCTTAGTTTCAAGCGAACTAATTTGTGTTAATTCTTCGGTTGTCTGCTCCTCGTATTGTCCCCCGATGAGCCACTTTGATCTCCCACGTCTTAGTAGACAGAAGGCAGAAAATACACATTTTGACAAAATATGTTAGAAATGACAAATTTAGAAAAGATTTTTTGAGGAAAAATCACTGTCAATTGTCATGTTACGTAAAGCTTAGATGAACATGTTTGTCTTTGACATAGATTTCTTGGTGTGTCACGCTTGTCTTGAATTCCTGCTCAGGCTGAGAGTCCTTAAGGAGGCTTTCAGACTTGTAATGACACTTAGCAAAATTTTGAGGGCAACCTCAAAATTTCTGTTTCAGTTTAGATATTGCCAGGGATTAGTAGCCTGTCAGAAACACCTTGAGAAATTTTGAGATTCTCAAAATTCCGTCCTAGTTGAGGCCTTACCATACCTTGAACTTCGATTTGTCGAAGATGGACCTCTTTGTTCAGAATTTTGAGTTCCTCTCAAAAATTCTTTCCCAGTTTCCTTTATGGGAGTATGACCGAGTCGTTGTGGCGCCTACATATCCTGTTGGGGCAAAAATAAGGTCAAACGTAGTTCCTCTCTCGAGAGGTAGAGAAAAAATACAAATCTTGAATAAGAAAATGACCGAGGCCGACATAGGTCGCCTATGTATCTCATTCTTGAGAATTTAGGTCAAACGTAGTTCCAAAGAAAATAAAATGAACAATAAAAGGGAAAAGCGGATGACCGAGGCCGACATAGGCCGCCTACATATCTCATTCTTGAGAATTCAGGTCAAATGTGGTTCATGAAAAAGGAAGGTAATATAATAACAAACATAGAAATGGTTACAAGCCAATTATGAAATTATAGGAAAAGAGATAAATAAAAACTCTGAATCGACAGACATAATGCCTCTTGATAGCATATGAGTTGATCGTCAAGTTGTGGTAAGCGATGTGTGTGCTAAATCCTGACATATCATCGCATGACCAAGCGAATACGTTAACGTACTCTTCGACAAGTTGATGAGTCTTTCCTTCGGTCTTTGTCAAACGAATATTGTTTCTGACTTCTCTGGTGTTTTTGTCTCCTCAGATCTCCAATTTCAAGCTTGAGTTGTTTCAATTTTGACAAATGGTTCAGATGTCACGGCCTTTTTATCATACTCTTCAAACACTTCATCAATATTCACCTCATTTTGTTCATTCAACTTGTGACATGACATAATATGGCCGGTTTTTGAATTATTTTACTAAAAATTATTAAAAAAATTGTTTAGATAGCAAAATTGAAATAAGCAAAGTTTCGTTAATAAAAGGAACTTTCAATGGATTGAAAAGAAAGAAAGAACGA
Organism: Solanum medicagineum; assembly: GCA_026153255.1. Classification (NCBI taxonomy): domain Eukaryota; kingdom Viridiplantae; phylum Streptophyta; class Magnoliopsida; order Solanales; family Solanaceae; genus Solanum; species Solanum medicagineum. Next base: position 1,302 of record JAPFFP010044782.1, on the reverse strand, counting down.
GAAATTTTGGCATAGCCACAGAGCAATTTGCCTTTTTTCAAAATATTTCGAGAGAATTAAAGCATAATGGAGTAAAATGGTATAAAAGGTGGCTTCGAGCCTCTTTGGGCTACCACCAATTTTGAAAATAATATAAAAGATGCCTTTATCTATCAAGATGAGCGAAGAATCAGAAGCGGAGTGGATGTCTAATTAATCATTTACTCTCTCGACTCGGTGTCTTGTACCGCCTAGTGTCTCGGTAAGCGCAACACCATCTCCTTTGAATTCCAGTCATATTACTCAACACAGATCAGTTCTAAATGCCTGTCGAATGAAAAATAACTCAAAAGATAAATGTGTTAGTCCTTATTCATACTAAATAATGCAAAATATCACACAGAAGAATAAACACATAATAGTTGCATTGTTTGAAGACATACTAACCCATGAAGATAGGAAAAAGACTAAAGTAGGCGAAATATTACCTATTTTAATCAAGATTTGTGAACCAGGGAGATGTTTTGACAATATCTCCTCACATTTTTTGAAATTGATAATTCCTTTGTAAGGAAGGATGATGAAAAAAAATAAGTTTTTCTAAAATGAGGGGCCGAGCCTTGAGAGGCTGCCTACGTATCTCACGAAGGAGAAATAAGGCTCTATGAAGTTCGGTGAACTTGAATATTTTTCGATTTGAGATGAAAAATTTGCCTTTTTGTCAAATGAAAGAGTAAAATTTTATAATTTTGAGAGTGGGGTTCGATTTTGTTGAGAAATTTGAGACTCGGAGAGTATTTGGGCAAACTTTGATAGTGACTTGACTTATGTGCTTAGGGGATTCTAGAAACTTTCGAAAAGAAGTGGACTAGAAGTCTTCAACCAAAGCAACATAATCACACAAACAGTTATAAAATATATCATGTAAACAGATATTGCGCGTCCTAAACAGATATATGACCCTTTTGTGCTAAGGGTGGACCTAACAATTTGAAGGATGTATACACAATTTTAAACATTCCATTGCCCCAAAAATATTTATACAAGCTTTATGAATAAACTCAATAGGGATACATAATATGGGAAAGGGATACAAAATAATCAATCACACGCAGGGATATAGTCCTAAGCTAAACCTTCGTGGAAGATTTCTTCTTCTTAGACTTCTCGGCGTCTCTGAACGTCTTTGGATGTAATACCCTATAAATGTTAGACCCCGTAATTAGCGTAATTGGGGGCGAAGTGTCAACTTGAAAACTTTTGTGAATATTGTGCAAATTAACGGAAATAGGTTACGGTGCCTAATTAAGAGATTTTAGAGCA
>JAPFFP010044781.1:0-12124 GCA_026153255.1 Solanum medicagineum | reverse complement strand
TATAATTTAGGTTTTAATATTTTGAGATAGATAATTAAGTATTGAAGGATTGTATTATATGAACACTGTCACGACCCAAGCCTAAGGCTTAGATGTGACACGGCGCATGGGGAACCCGAAGGGACCCCAAGCAAGCCTCTTAGCACATTATTATATATCCTTGGTCGCGGAAGCAATAAAATAACAACAAGAGACAGTACATAGGGATAACCGGGGCTAAGGGACATCTTTCATATCATGAACATCAAGAGTCAAGAGAGAGTTAAAGCTCATAACATTATACTTAACATGTCCAACAACACCTCTAACCATAGAACTTAGCAGGGGCCAAAGACAAGCAATCGGGCTCACCCTCATAGTCAAAGTATACAATAAAAAAAGAGAGTCGTAATATATTACATAAGAAGATAGACATTGTCCCCTGAATGGAAGACTCACCAACTAGCTTAAAAGAATCGTACTACCCACGTGGAGGAGGATGATGACCAAATGGAGCTCCGATTCCTTCATGGCAACATCATGTAAGCATAGAGTATGCGTTGGCACTTTTGAATTACTAAGTATGTAGGATGCGATGCAACAAGAGATAGACATCATAGGCAAAATACATAATCATAAGCGATGAATAGCATACTAACAATATGACATTTATGAATCATACTTGAAGGAAAACATGCTTATATAGAGCATATTGCGTGCGTAGGAAGAGACCATCATTTGGCTAATGGATTTTTTATCACCTCTCATCCTAGGTGCTTGAGGTATCAACCTCTCAGCTTGGTTATCGAATGTACCACGCCCATCTAGGTGATTGAAGTATCAACCCCTCAATTTGATTAATGAGATACCAACCCCTTAATTTGGTTATCGAATGTACCACCCCCATCTAGGTGATTGAAGTACCAACCCGTCAATTTGGTTAATGAGATACCAACCCGTCAATTTGGTTAATGAGGTACCAACCCCTCACTTTGGTTAATGAGGTACCAACCCCTTAATTTGGTTAACTTTCATCACTATAGATACTTTCCATGAAATCAACACATGAATACCATACTTTCATCATCATAAAGTATTTTAACTCATATACCATGCTTTAGACCTTCAACTAGTCAAGAAACCTTAATTGGACATTTTATCAAACACTTGGCGAGTGTGTGGTGCTAGTGTAAAACTATGCAATTTAAGAGTGAAATCATGCAAGAAAAATCAATGCAAAACCACCTACCAACACCAGGTAATACCCTCATGCAATATAAATTGAATCCCTTCATGATATCTTAGAATAGATCATAGATTCATAGGTCAAAACATGCTTAAACAATCACACTTTAATGAAACTCCAACTTAGTTCATTTTAAATTCATAGTAAGTAAGACCCATAAGTAAATCAACTTAGAAATATGAAATTCATATAAAAAGGAAGCTCAGGCTTCATGGGTGAAAGTAACCCATGAATGAAACCCACATACCTTAGACTTTGAGTTTCTTGAAATTGAGTTGGGAAAGAATGGAAGCTTGGAAGTGAGTCTTGGAATCCAAAACTTGTTCTTGAGTTTCCTTGAATTTATATTGGGGTTTTATGGAGGCTGTTTAGAGAACTTGAGAGTGTATTTGAGATGAGAGTAATGAGTTTTATCTTTTGGAATAGAGTTTAGGTCTTTTGGGGAGGTTAAGATATCATTGGAAGTCTAAAAAGGTCATTAGAGTAATTAAAATTTACAAAAGCACCATTAGTGAATGGATGGATTTATTGGCAAAGCATGCCTCACTGGAGGCTTGACTGGTTGTGTGGCACTCACGGCTCATGTGGAGTTCCTGTGAGACAAGACTTAGCCTCAAAATTGCAATTGGCACACTTGGGAGAAAGTTAGCGTCATCGTCACTTTGACAGACCACTTCACGGGTCGTGTGGTGCTTCACGGTCCGTGTAGTGGTCCGTTGCACCACACCTAGACAAGAAAATATGTCCAAGCTACCCCAAGCCTAGGTTCCATGAGCCGTCAACCCTCTCACGGCCAGTCAAGGGTGCCCATGGCACCTCACTTAGCCAAAAATTTCCCTCATGTCAACCTTGCCTATATTACACACCCCCACGACCCTCTACATGGTCAGTGGCAAGCCCCACGACCCATGACACTAGCTGTGTCACATTTCTCAGGCCACAAATGGCCTTTTCCAGCCCCAAGCCATCCAAACGGCCTGTCCAACACATCACTGGTCGTCAAGCTGTCCGTGTGACATCACTGCACAGGAGGGTCAGATGAAAATGATCATAACTCCATCTGACCTCGGAAAGAGGTGAAACAAAGTGCGTTGCAAAGCTAACTCAAAGGGATTTCATTTGACATGTCTTGGGCCACCCAGTTCCAAGTGTGCTAAAAGTTATGCTTGTTTAAAGTTGACACTTGCATGAACCAATACCCAAAACTCAACTTGGAGGTAAGTTTTGAACTTGCCTAAGTACTAAGAGTCTCCCATGATCCTAATACACTCTCTACCTAAATAAATAAAGCCTGAAACATGGGTACACAAGAGCATGGAGGTACGGAATATCACAAACACCATTAGATGCATGTTATTTGGAGGAATTAACACTTAACCCTACGTTGGAAATTTAAGAAATATTGATTATGAAATTGGATAGGTTTTGGGTGTGGGCTAGACATATCGTAATGCAGGTGTCATTGGACTCCTTGTGATGTGCATGTTTCATTCTTGATAGAGAATTATCATTTCGAGAGTTGAATTCAAGATTTGTCTATTCGGTAGAAGTGTTTGAGCGCGGCTCTGGCATTGAGATAGGTTTGACTATTCTTCTTTGAGATTGGGATTGTGTTATTGAATATTCTTGTGTTATAAGCTATAGGATAAAATCATATCACGTGTTGGGTTGAAAATTCTTCTTATGGTGCTAGGGTGAGGGCCTTAAATTGTTTATGTGTTTGCTTTGAGAGCATGTTAATCCTAAGTTGAAAATATTGTGAATATGAAATGTTGAAAAGGGGAGATAATTGTGATATGATATTGAGGATCATGGTTTACTTGAGAAAAGAAAGTTTCTAAAATGTGGTGAAATATTTTAAAAGAGAATGGTATCCTAATATGTATGATAGAGGGTGAATATTATAATTGCTAAACTTTGAGAACATTGATATTTATTTTGCTTATTGAGAGAAATATTGCTTCTATAATTGTGTCTTGATTGCATGCATCCTCATACTACATGTCATGATATTTTGTAAAAGTTGTGAATAGTAATTCTTACCATGAGTCCTTAGTCACGAGTTAGGTGGGAAGGTAGTTGATACATTGAGATTATTATCATAAGTCCTTGACCACGAGTTAGGTGGCAAGGTAGTTGATATATTGAGATTCCTATCATAAGTCCTTGACTATGAGTTAGGTGGGAAGGTAGTTGATATATTGTAATTGAGGTATATGACCTGCGAGGTTCCTATGTGTCCCCTTAGTTTATGGAGCCTTAGCTCGACAGGGTTGTATACCATAGGTTGTGCGAGGGTCTTGATACCACCTTACATTGTATTGCATTATATCTCATGATACTACTTATGGTTGTTTTGGATTGGCTTATTTGGATTATATATTTACTTTATTCGCGTCGTTATATATAAATTGGCGGCACCGATGCTGGACTGATTTTTCTATTGTAGGTGTAAGTGTTCTCAAATTATTTCATAGTTTATTCAATTTTTGATTCCCAGTCGGTTAAACCTACTGAGTGCATATTATGTGTACTCACCCCTACTTATTTTTCCCACGCAGATTCTCGTTAGGATTATTCACATGGTAGTTGATTTGCTCGTGCACTGGATTCATACCAGATCTAGTGTGGTAAGACTCAGGGCTTCGAGTTGCCATTAGATTCTACTTAGTTGTTTAGTCCATATTTTTATTTGAAAACAGAGATGCACTTATTTCACTAGTTTTGTTATAAGATGCTCTTTATACACGTGACACCAGATTTTGGGATATGGTTTTCATGTGGAGACTATTTATCTATTGGGTTTGCATCCTTTTAGTGTACTTTTATTGTTGGGTTTGGAATTAAGTGGTCTTTTAGTCATGACCTCGTTTTGGGTCGTGACACGCGCTTTGGTTATGCCTACTTGATTTCTCATAAACCTGATGCACTAGAGTGCTTTAAAAGATATATATATGATGTTGAAAATAAATTAGATCAAAGAATGAAGGTTTTAAGAACCGACCGAGGATGTGAATATCTATCAAATCAATTTGAAGAGTTATGTAATGAAAAGGCGATAATTAGACAGTTAATTACTCCTTGCACACCCCAACGAAATGGTGTGGCTGAAAGAAGGAATATGATATTATTAGATTTGGTAGGGTCAATGATGGCACATGCAAATTTGCCAATCTCCTTTTGGGGAGATGCATTACTGACTGCAGACAATATTTTGAATAAAGTGTCTTCTAAATCAGTAACTTTCACTCCTTTTGAAGTTTGGACTGGTCATAAAACAAACCTAGATGATCTACGAATTTGGGAAATATTTTTCCAAAAAGGAGTGATGTAATTGAAGATGAGCCTCTGTATCAAATGTTGAATTCAGAAGACCAAATAATGTCATCGGATATATTTTATAAGTCAATTAAAGAAGCCATGACTACATCCATTCCAAAATCTAGTGTCACAATGTACAAGCCTCTAAAGTATACTACAAATTAGAAAGAGTTACACAAGTCTTAATGTCCTTATATCTTAATTAGAACTAGAACATAACGAAAGAAACATGTGGGCACACTAAATTTACAATCAACTACTTCTCAAGCTTCCTCCAAATACCTCAGACTAGTACGGGTAAAAAGCAATCAAAGAGGTTCGAACTCACAACCTGCACAAGTGCAGAAGTAAGAGGTGAGTGTCAAATAACATGGTACCTAGCAAGCAGACCTATTTGCCCTATGTAAAGCTATACAGAACTTATATACTCCATTACACTTCATGCGAACCTGCATAACTATAACCCTTAGAAGATAGACATCTCAACCTAGCAGATAGTATTTGAAATAGAAAGAAATTATAAAAAGGCTTACCATAACAGAATAATCAATCAGTTTCATCCATATAAATAACCAAAGAGAAATATGGTATATATTCATAATAAAATTAAATCAGAGATGATGAAGTGCAATGTGATGCAAGTGCCACATAAGAATTATACGTGTATATCCTATGTTACCCACTCGCTAAATCATAATCCAAAACCCATGGGGGACATATATACCCATGTAACCTTACTATAAAGTGTGTGGACAAATATTATGCCCCAGGAGGGTACCCTGGACGTAACTGACACTCAGAGACTATTGCTAGTCCCCAAGCAAACCACTTGGCCTCATCACATTTATTCATTTATATATTCTACTAATCAGCCGAAGGCATAAGGAAGTAAATGGGCACATCTCATCTAGTCTTAAAACAATATTATAAATGAAAAGGCTAGCAGAAAGAAACTAGCTTAGCAAGTCTTAACATCAACATTCGACTCTAGTCAATGAAGCCTCTATCACTATCAAGTGGTGCCAATGATAGATGCATGGCAACCTCCATCAAAAAAAATCTAATAAGTGTCTAACTATAAAGCAAGATGAAATAAATATAATGAATCCTCTAAAGTAAGGGAGGCTCACCAATCAATTGAACGTCTCAAATCCTCAACGATGCGCCTATTGACGATCTCCTAATCTTGTATCTACATCATGAAATGATGCAATCCCAGAGGGGGACGCCAGTACGTGGAATGTACTTGAATGTAAAATAGCTGAATGAAACCGAAACGAGTAGAATAATATAGAAACAATAATCAACATCAAGGATAGTAAAAATCATCATCTCAAGTGTCTATCTAAAGCAAGAACAAAGATTAGACAAGTGACCCATCGACCAATCAACTCATCAATCGAATCAGACTCATCTCAGAAGGTCAGAACATCTCGACTCAGATTACTCGATTTGGGAACTCTCTGAGAGTTTCTCTTAAGCGACAATAATCACTTATGAGCTAGGGGTTGTACAACAATCATGCTGATGTTGCCACAGTCGTCCCGTACTTGCCAAGTAAGTGACGGATATGATCTACAAAGAATCTAAACTAAGCCATCCTCTATTGATTTTAGGGATGTAAACTCGAGAGGGGACCATGAGATGTAATGGTTCAATCCTCTCCTACACTAGGCCGACGCAGCTAATGAGTGCAAGTGAGACTCACTCATACTCATTTAGGTGGTCAATAGTCCTTCCAAGACTCGATGCTCATAAGAATCCTCGTCACCATCTCAAGTAGACTCATGGAGGCACTCATCATCTCAATTGGTCTCATGGAGACTCTCATCATCTCATTAACTCAAACTCAAGGGTCCTCTATTATTTTAGGGACTTTAACTCATCTCATTGAACTCAATTCTCATTTAAGAACTCAAGTACTCATATCATCAATTAGAAGAAGTCGTTTAGACAGAATATCAAGAACTCAATTATGAAGACTCATAGGATCATCAAGCTCAAATAACTCAACCTCATGCTCACATCAAGATTTTCATCAACATACTCCTATCAAAGCTCTAGACTCCACCCCTAGGTTCATTTATGCATGCTTTCAAAAGTTAACATATAAGGTTTATAGAATATCTCATGAAAACTATCCAATTCAAGAAAACAAGTTTATGATGATCATCAACATTAGAAAGTACATGTAATAGATACAATTTTCAAGAAAATAATCAAGAAAGTATTTCAGGAAACATATATGGGGACTCATGGACTCTCAACTCATCTATGACCATCTATGGGGCACATGGGAGAACAACCTCATGCTTTCATTTAGCCTTACATACCTAGAAAGTTGATGTTACCATCAAAATTTGATGAATACTAGCTTTTTTGGAGAAAATCCTCGATCTCGGTAGTTCTTTTAGAGTGAAAGAACTTGGAAAGACATTGTTTGAAGAGCGTCTCTTTGATTCTTGAATTCTTAATTTAGAATCTTTAGAGTTCTTGATGAATACCCTAATTCTTGAAGAGGATGAATCAATAAATCCTTTCTTGGGATTCTTGAATTCGTTTTCTTGAAATCCTAGGTTATGATTTAAGATACTATTAGAGATTCATGAATAGATGAAGAAATTTGGGTTGGATAGATTGAAATTTATGAAGAATAACTCACCTTGAGGATAAATCTTGAAATTTAATCCTAACTTTGATGACTTTCTTGATGATTCTTGAGCATTTATGTTTAGGAGTAAAGGAGAGAGTTTTGATTATAAAAACTGACGTTTTATGCGTTTTGGAGCCTTAAATAGAACCTCAAATGTTTTAGGATAAAAGTACCCTTAAAATAAAAATAAAAAACGTTATTTACCTCATACATAAAGGATCCGCGTTAGTTCCGCGACACGCTTCAGGCGCAGACCTTCAGACAGCTTTGCACTCCCTCACTAAAATAGTCATAACTTTCTATTCCGAACTCTAATTAAGGTGAAATTAGATGCATTGGAAAGCTAATTCAAATATCTTCGATTTGATATATTGTGGGTCACCTAATATTATAATTCAGGAGATATGGTCATATGAAGTTGACCTTTCTATCAACTCATATGAAAACTTAGTTGGTAGAAATTCTTTAGGCTTTGTTTGATGTAAAAGATCTCTTATATTCATTTATGAACTTAGGAGGGGATGAAAATTGACCATAATACCCCTTGAATTAAAAGAAAAATTTCACCCCGAAAGTTCACCCTGGACTGGGCGCGGATATGTGTATTTTTTACAATTTTTGTTTCCGAACGAGTTTTTAATTCTCGTCGAAAAAATAAAAAAAAGATACAAGCGTTGTTCCATGTCCTTGGCGTGTCATGCCTCGGGAGCTGATGTTCCATGTCCTTGGCGTGTCATGCCTCGGGCGCTGACCAACATTGATATTCATTTAATTATGAAAAATTAGTTTTTGACTTGGTTGCTCTAAAATTCGAGCGAGATCATTTTCTCACTCAATTTTTCATGCTGATTGCATATCCGGTCTTGTATTCACAAACGGAGCATGAGAAGATGTGTTAAACGTATAATACCATTCTAGGGGTAATGTTTCCATGGAGCATGTGGCTTGACCTTTCTTAAAGAACATGCCAAGAAGTGTGTAGTCAGAATCCTATTTTCATAAAGTATTTTATCATATCAATGTTTCAAAACTAATAAAAATAGAGCATGCGCATATATATATATATATATATATATATGAATGGGAGATGAGAATTATCACATTCAAATTACCATATGCATCAATTTATCACATTAAAATTACCATCTGTATCAATATAGTCATATTCACTATTGATAGAAAATCATACAAATTTATTAGACTATTCAAATTTCATCACATAAGGTGATGTTATCATATTGCCTTTTCACTTTTCTTTATTTGTTCATTGTTAGAACCATTCACATAGTCGTGAATCTATAAAATAAACCTATCACCAAATTCCATTACTCCCCAACACATAACACAAAAACACAAGACTCTATACACATAGCAAAGGGTCAAGAAGTGCACTTTCCTTAACTAAATTCAATCCCTACTCTACAACTTGAGTCTATTCGTCCTATCGGGCCTTCGAATCAACAAAGTCTATTCAAGTATGAAATCACAATAAGATAAGAAAAGTGGCACTATAATGACCTGGTTGGTCATTTTTGAACTTATCAGTGAAATTGACTATTTTGCCTTTGTGTAAGGTGCTTTAGACCTATTTGAAGTATCTGCATTGTTGGAACTGAAATCCCGAGTTTTAAATATTGGAAATATGAGTTTTGGTATTTTTAAAAGCTTAAATTGGTAAAAAACTGAGTTTTTATATCGTTATGATTTTCAGGTGTCGGGTCAGAAATTCGTCAATTCCATCGGCTCTGAGAGGTTGAATCTGGTCTAGGAGAAGTTATAAAACTGAATTTAGAGTTAAAACGGGGGTTTTAGGCCCAAAGTTGCATTTCTAATAGTTTTTTAAGCCAAAGTTTAGCTTTCGTCAACATTCGAAGTATGGAAGCTCGGATCAAAATTTGAACAGTTTTCAGTAGTTTTGGTTGGTGAAACTAATGGTAGAAATGGTTTCATCATAATTTTTAGAGTTGCCGAAGACAATTTTGATATTTTGAGTTTTTAACTAGTTTATTTGACTTACATTGGTAATTGTATTGAGGAGACCATAGAATCAAATTCTGACTCTTTCATTGAGTCTGGATCATAGTTTTTGTATGGATACATGTTTGGTTTGTGAAATTCTACGTCCGAATGAATTCCAAGGGGCCGTATTGGATTTTGGTGTTGGTTGACTTCAGCTGGTAAAAGGTGTTCTGCATTCACGGGAGATCAGCCTTGTTCCCGGAGGTTTATGTGTTGGGGTCTTTCAAGTTCGCAAGAATTTTCATTGATATGATAGAATTGTGATGATAATGTGATACCGGTTATACCAAAATTTGAGAAATTTGTAATTCTATTGATAAATTGAGATGAAATCTTGCGAATTGAGATATGTTGGATATTAATGTGATAATATGAGACTTATGATACATTTGGGAGAGTTATGTGATAAATTAATGATATTTGTGATACTGTTGAGACATATGAGCATATTGTGGGACTTGAAGAGTCTAATTTCATTGATAATCTTTTTAGTGACGAGAGCGTGATGATATGAGACTTGTGGATGGCCTATTGGTACTAGTTGATCCACTTGACATATATCATGATCTTGTCATATTATATATATTTACCCGTATTGTGGCATTGGCATGTATACATCTCATAATGCATCTGTACCACTAAGACATAGATATTTGCGACAGTCATGTTGCTTGATCTATTTGTCAGTGCTAGAGACCGTTGAGGTATACCACTATTGATATACATCTTGATATTGTGATTTGGCATGTATTGGATTGATATTGCATTGGCCGTGAGACAGATATATTCTCCCTCCCGGCGCCAGAGTCCGTCGAGGTATCATCAGTGCCAGAGTCCACCATGATACTGAAGACCTCTTTACCGGCACCAGAGTCCATCGAGGTGGCATCGGCACCAGCGATTGTTATGACACTTGATAGATTTTATATATGGTCAGCCGAGAGCCCCATGGGTTCTATCTGGTAGCATTACCTCGGTAGATGTATATATCGACAATAGAGTCTGCGTGATTCCACCTGATGCATCATATTCATACACTACATGTACATTGCATCATTGATTGTCATTGTTATAATATTCTATTACTATATATGTTTATATTGTGCACTAACTCTTTCTTGCAGGTGGTAATATTCTTCGTTATAACATACTTTCAATTTCGCTTACCCAATCAATTGAACCTACTGACTACATTTCAGTGTATACGCCTCTACTTTGTATCTTCCCTGCAGATCAAGTGTAGGGACCCATATAGGGTATTTGATTCACTCTAACAGAGGTTACTCCATCTATTCATATCTTAACGGTGAGGCTCAGACTTCAAGTCACCATGAATCTTGAGATTTTCTTTGTTGTTGTTTCCATTTCAAACTTTGTATCATTCAGACATCATTGTTTTTTCATTTGCGACAGTTGTATTTCGCTCTTTTGCACTAATTTAGATGCTTTTGTACTCATAACTCCAGATTTTGAGATTTTGATCAAATGTTGTGACTGTTTTTGCTTTACTTTGTTTTAATTGCAATCCAATTTTGGGTTATGATAAGTTTGATAGCAGAGCTCTAGGTTCATTGGACTCATGAGTCACCTTTCAAATAGGGCTTTTAGTCAAAAGTTGGTTATGAGCAGTTAAAAGATATTGTTCTTGCATTTATAATTTCTATATTGTTTTTACCAGCGAGAGGACTTGTGCTCATTTACCTCTTTATTGCCACTATCTCTATCGAGCTAAGTTTAAGCGTGCTTCTATAGTAGCAGCTCTGTTTCATATATGAAGGCAAGACATACTTGATTCATATAAGTGCATCAGGGGTGAAGATATTGCAATAGAGGATTGCCAAAATTTCAACTAATTCTTTGGCCTCCATTATATCAGAACAAGATATTAGTCAAGCTTCTTCAGTTCTGAGAAGGGACACAAAAAAATGAAGCTAGAAAGATGTGATTCAATTTCTTCTCCTTTGCTTTCCATTGATCAACATGGGATATGAAAAATATAAAGAGGTCTCTTTTTTCATTTTCATAGAGCCATTATAGTGCTGGAAGTTTTAAATTCTCCGAAATACTACTTTAGTTGATGGTATCTGAATGGAAATCCCATTTCATAAGATAAATATTCTTCTTAAATTATGTGCTTATATTAGTACTCTATTGCCTTAGATTAGGTGGTACATCAGAATGAAACACTTCCACTTGGGGCTTTTTGACAGCCTCCAACATAAGAACTAGACGACAATTGTGTTTCTTTTTTCACTGAAATGTCTGTCAGTTATTTGAGTGTCAGGAAGGATCTAGTTTGTTTTGGAACCTCTAGTTGCTCCCCCTATCAATCTTTGTATGATATTTTACCAAGGAAGAGGAAGAAAACATCCTCTTCAGAATGCAAGGTAAAGCTACATACATAAGATCCAATGGTCAAACCTTTCTGCCCTCTGTGTGTGTGTTCTTGGTCTATCACTTGGGCGCTTGATTAGTAGCTTTTATATGGTGATTTTTCCTAGGATTCTGATTGTGGTAACTGATGATGCCATGGAGGTTCTTATCAGGTAAATGCTATTTTTACACGTGAAAAGGTGGACATACTATGTACACAGAGAGATTTCTTCGAACATTATAAATTTCTGTCAAAAGACTGGAAGAATTTGCTTCTCATTTTTGGCATATGATGTATCAATAGATTGAAAATACAAGTAAAATAGGTTAGACAGTTGAAATACAGTTTAATGGAGGTCAAGACTACAATGTGGTGTAGGAGATATTGTGATATGACTTATAGCTGTTGACCCAAAATTGGATCTAAATTTTTTATTTTGCATAAAATGTCCAAAGAGTCCAGGGTAAAGTGGAGGATAAGAAGGTCGCCTACACAGAGTGGTTTGAGTGTAGGGATGAGGAGGAAAAGCAAA
>JAPFFP010044780.1:0-12125 GCA_026153255.1 Solanum medicagineum | reverse complement strand
AGGTCCCAAACTTTTCTATTTTAATCCCATTGAGGACTTCCGACTCCAACTTAATTATTACCTCTAATTTAAAGAGAGTACGGGGTCTAATAACAAGTATACATTTCATTTACAATTAATTCCTTATCCAAATTTGTACAGTTATTTCTGCTGCTTTATTTCTTACTAAATTTCCTTCTTGATTAAATCCAACAATAATAATTGAATATTTTAATTCCTTCTAATATTCTTCTGGTAACACCTTTGTTTTACATATATTTGTACTCGCGCTAGTGTCTATATACGCTGTATAATAACTACTATTATATCCATTATATTTTATTTTAATTAGTATATGTATTTCTTCATAACTCATATGTTTCCTCTTAGTTCATCAATTCCACTAATCGTTTTTCTTTATATCTTAATTGTCATCTTAGCTACTGTTATTTCTAATTCTGATTCTGTTAAGTTCCAAGGTTCTACACTATTTAGCCATTTTGTTCCTAATATAATCTCTTGTTCATTATTCATAATTTCTAAAGTTATCTTAAATATGACTAACTTTATTTCTATGAAAGTACTTATCCTTCCTCTACTATTTAGTTGTTGCTGTGTTGTAAAATCAGTATACTTATGGTTACTTTTTATTATTATTTATGTTGTACCTAATAATCCTTTTGATATATAATTCTCTCCAGCATTTGTGGCTATCAAAATTGGTAGTATTATTTCAATCCCATTTCTCATTATTTTTCCTTTTATATAATAATGATTTTCATAATATTCTTCGTTTATACTCTTTATGATTCTTAAATTTCTCTTATCTATACTATTTCTCCTTTGTTCTAGATTATTTTTTACTAATTCCAAATCCTGAGTTTGGCTTGGTTGTATATACCTTTGCTATCATCATCATCATCATCATCATCATCATTATTCTTGTTGCTGTTGTTGTTGTTGTTGTTGTATTATTATTATCATCATCATCATTATTATTATTATTATTATTATTATTATTATTATATTTTTTATTTTGTTGTTATTATTACTATTATTGTTATTACTGTTACTATTATTGTTATTATTATTATTATTATTATTATTATTATTATTATTATTATTATTATTATTGTTGTTGTTGTTGTTGTTGTTGTTGTTGTTGTTGTTGTTATTATTATTATTATTGTTATTGTTGTTGTTATAATTATAGTTATTGTTATTTTTGTTATTGTTGTTGTTATTGTTATTGTTATTGTTGTTATTATTGTTATTATTATTCTTGTTGTTGTTGTTATTATTATAATTAACTGTCAAAACGGGCCAGCCCAGCCGCACCCAGCACAAGCCTCATGGGCTAAGGAATTCGGAGGGCTGGGACAGGCTGGCCCTTCATTTGGAAGGGCCTTGAAATGGTCGGCCCAACCCAACCCTAGTAGGGCTGCGGATTGGGGCGGGCCAACCCTTCTCTTTTTGAAAAAAATATTTTTTTTCTGTTCAATCTAAATTTAAACTTGAAATTTCGTCAACATATTAAATTTTTCGACATGCCTAACAAAATTATATGAAAAAACATAATAATTACAATTATAATATGCATTATACATATGATTAATGGTGTTTTTAATTATAATTGATACAAGAAAATTCGAAAAAATAAACTTGTAAACTAAAAAAACAATCACGCCTTATGACTTATGTTATTTTAATTCAAATTAAATAATCGTTTTGGCCCATGGGCTGACCCCAACCCCACCTTTGTCAAGCCTCAAGGGCCAAGGGCTTAGTTGGGCCGGGTTTGTAAGCCATGGTTCTAAATGGACTTGAAAATTCATATACCAACCCTACCCCAATAATGAGTAGGGTTGGGCCGGCCCCATTTTGACCTATCAATCATCTGATCAACTCAATTCTCAATCATATCTTTCAAAGGAGCTTAGACCAATCATTAAGGGAACCATCAATTAGACCAATCTTTAGAGCTTAATTATGGGGGATCTTAGGACCATCAAGTTCTATCAACCCATCATCATGCTCACAACACAATCACAAAAAACATTCTTAAATCAAGACTCTAGACTCAATCTCTAGGTTCATTCATGCATTCTTCTATGAAAATAACATGTAGGGTTTTATGAAATAACTCATGAAAAATATTTAAACAGAAAAACAAGCTTATGATGATCATCAACATAAGAAAATACATAGAATATATATAATTTACAAGAAAACATTCATAAGAAACATGTATAGATGTCAATCACAATCTCTCTACTACCATCAATAGGGGCACATGGAAGAATATTTCCATGTTTTAGTTTGGTCTTACACAACTGGTAAGAAGTTTGACAATCAATTCCCAGGGTTGTTTTTGCTCAAATTGCTTGAATCTCTTGCTCTCTCCTCCTCTTCTTAGCCCTAGTTTCATATTTAGTACGTAGTAAGGACTTAGGAGTGGATTTTGAAACCCTTTTTAGGCCAAAAACAACCTATATTGGTTGTGGATTAAGTTTAGAAGGGGCTGAAAATTGTCTGGAATGCCTCTTAAAAGATTTAAAATTTTGAACTTCGGTGGAACTGGTCAGGGGACCAGGACTGTGATGCGGACCTGTTGCGTAGCTGTGCATTCTTTTCCAAAATTTTTTTCCTCGATCTTCTCATCCCTTAGAAAATATTAGAAACCCAGTTAGCAAATCTATGACAAGTTCACAACGCGGACACATCACGAACTTTTCTGGAATGGAATTTTTGTATCAAAAAATTATCTTTCGATCCGGTTGCTCTAAAAATCAACTAAGACCATTTCCGCACATAATTTTTTGTGCTGATAGCATTTCAATGCTAAAAAATTTGCCATCAAATTTTGGGAAGATACGTTATGCAAGCATCTCTCATCTAGGGGTATTTTGATAATTTTACCGGTGTTAGATTATCTTCCCCTTGGAATCATTCATCCTCGAATGAAGAGTAAAGGTGGACATCAAGGGATGAATAACAATCAAGACTCCTCTCATCGGTCAGTCAACCAATCAAACCATCGACCAATCAATAATCTAAACAATCGCTATTTAGACTCAAGAATAAGCAAGTCAACTCAGGGGTAGACAATTCAATTCAAATCAAGGCTAAGGACATTACCTTCAACATTCTCATTAGCTTTCATATCTTCCTCAGCTTCCCATATGACTTCCTCAATGAATTGATTTCTCCGTAAGAATTTTACTAAGGCTTTCTCTTTGTTTCTCAATATTTGAACCTAATGGTCAAGGATTTGGACTAGAACCTCCTCAGAGGACAAACTATCCTTCACTCCAATACTCTCAATAGGGATTACAAAGGAAGGATCTCCTAAGCATTTCTTTAACATCGAGACGTGAAAGACCGGATGAATTTCGTCTAGCTCATAAGGTAACTCTAACTCATAAGCAACCTTCCCAATCCTCTTCACAATCTGATAGGGGCCAATATAACAAGGACTTAACTTTCCCCTTTTCTTAAATCTTATGACACCCTTCATGAGTGACACTTTCGAATCTAAGTCTCTTCTTCTCACGCTAGTATAAGATTTCTGGTGGCTTTGTGCAGTCCTCAACCTTTCTCTAATAATCTTCATCTTCTCCACAGAATGATGGACAAGATCGAGTCCAATCAATGCAGCTTCTCCAACCTTGAACCACCCAATTGGTGATCTAGATCTTCTCCTATACAAGGCCTCATAGGGGGCCACCTGCATACTTGCATGATAACTATTGTTATATGCAAATTTGATTAAAGGTAAATGGTAATCCCAACTTCCTTTAAAGTAAAGGGCATAAGCCCTTAACATATCCTCCAAGGTCTTAATAGTACGCTCTGCCTGGCCATCTGTCTGAGGATGAAAGGCAGTGCTCAGATTCACCTTAGTACCCAATCCTTTTCTGAAACGATCTCCAAAATTGTGATGTGAATTGAGCTCCTCTGTCCAAGATGATGGAAAAGGAAACTCCATGCAACCTCACAATCTCGTGGATGTACAACTTGGCATACTCTTTTGCGGTGTCCTTCATCTTAAACGCTACGAAGTGAGCTGATTTAGTCATCTTATCCACAATCACCCATATCGAATCATGTTGCCTTCGAGATCTCAGTAGACCAGTAATGAAATCCATGTTGATAATCACCTATTTCCATTTAGGAATTTCAATGTTCTGAGCCAATCCACATGGTCTTTGATGCTCAATTTTAACTTGTCGACAATTCAAACACTTGGAAACAAAATCAACAATGTGCCTCTTCATTCGGCTCCACCAATAGACGTCCCTCAAGTTGTGGTACATCTTGATAGAGCTAGGATGGATGGAATATCTAGAGCTATAGGTTTCAGCCATAATTCTATTTGGAACACCATCAACATTTCGAACAGACAATCGACTCTGGTATCTGATGTCGCCCAAGTTAGAAAATCCTTTTTAATGGATAAAGCGGTAGCTGTCAAGATATAGAACCTAATGAAGGTTAGGGTCGATCCCACAAGAAATACGCAAACTCAAGACAAATTCACCAATATGCAATTCGAGTGGTTAACCGACTTAATTCCCTAAAGGGGTGGGTTTGCAATAACCAATTTGACTATCACAAGAGAAAAATCAATAATAGAGACAAACTAGGGTATAGTGTTCCCTATAATTCCCTAACTCAGTATCCCTGGATAACCTAATTCTTGTCTAGTGTATAGCATGCAGGACAGTAATTCAAGTTCACGAAGCCCTTTGGTCAAAGGTCAGAGGCGAATTTCACTATGCGACTTGGCCCATATCCATAGTGTGTATTACTAATCATTACCTATTAGTCCCAGTACAACCTCCCCTTGGCCCAGTTTGGTTGATTAGACAAGAACACTTCAATCGAATCCTATTAATTAATCTCTTTTCCTATTCATTACTACCTTGGTCCAGTCAGTGACACTATAGGTGAGTTCTAATGTTGGCGACCACTAGAAAACATGCAAAACGAAGAGAATTAATTAATACATGCATATACACCTTCCAACAATTGTGAATTATACAATTTTACTTTGTTAGTTCTTCATGTTTCCCACAATCCTAGTTGTGGATTTAGCTACTCATGCTATAGGTAGATGAAGAGATTATGAATTTAGAAGAGATAATTAAATACTTATACAATTGAATTAAGAACAAGCAAATCCAAAGTCAATGAAAATCACAAGCTTGAATATTGAATTAAACCACAAGTGTTCTTAAAGACACTCTCACATTTCTCTCTAAGAATATTGAGTTCTCTGAGCTATGTGAACTGACGAGAACTTATGAAAAGTACCCTAAAAAAAACCTAATTTATAATAATTAAAAACAAGTCCTAGCAAATTAGGAGAACGGGTTGGCAAACTCCATGAAAGCACTTCATGACCCGTAATGTCTTCTATGGCTCATAGTTAGGGTCTTGTAATCAACTGTTGGAATTTTGGACTTCACTTCTACGACACCATTTTACAAATAATAATGGTTCACGACCCAAGCCTAGGGCCTAGATGTGACACGGTGAATTGGGAACCCGAAGGAACTCCAAACAACCTCTTAACTTATCATTACACATCTCTGGTCACAGAAATATATGAAAGACATAAAGAGTAATAATAGGGACAAGGGGCTAAGGGGAAAGCTTGAAAAACATCATAATCAAGAGATAAGAGTCAAACTCTTATCATAGATACATAATATGTCCAACAAGCACCTCTAATACATAGATAAGAGCAGGGGCCAAGACAAAGCAACCGGGCTCACCCTCATAGTCAAAATAGAACATAGCGAAGAATATCCCAATACATAATAGGAGCAACATAGAGTAAGGTCCCCGAAGTGGAGGACTCACCAACTAGCTTGAGTAGTACCGAACTAGCCACATGGAAGAGGAGGATGATCAACTTGGCACCAGTTTCTACATGGTGATATCATGTAGGCAAGAGTATGCATTAGTACATTTGAATGTACTAAGTATGTAGGATGTAATGCAACAGGAGATAGGCACCTTAAGCACACTCAATAACAATAAGGAATAGGCATATTATAACAATATGGCATGTATGATCAATGCATAAGTGAAACATGCTTAAGTAATTCATGCTCATATAGGATATCATATGTATAGAAGAGACCAATCTAGCTTTCCAAAGTACAAACCCCTTTGGTAGGTTAGTGATGATGCCACCCCATCACTTAGGTGGTGAGGTACAAACTCTTCACTAGGTTGATGAGTACAAACCCCCATCTAGGTTGATGATGATTGATCTGATGTTCGAGCTCCAATAAGAAATCGGTCATTGTCAGTAATTAACCTAACCGAAGTTAGGGTCGAATCCATAGGGAATATAGGGCTTGACTACAAGACTTCACTATTAATCATTTCGAGTATCAATAACTAAAATCTCTAAATAGGGGGGGTTGTGATTCAAGAACAAATTAAAATAAACACTAAACTATGACGCGAGAAAACACTCAATTTTAGGGAAAACTTGGGAATTGTGTTCCCCATGGTTCTTTGATACGATTACCCTAGATAACATAACTACAATTGGAGATTCGCATGCAGGACGATAACTTAGGTCCTTCCAGCCCTCTTGTAAAGGTGAAGGTCGAATTTCAACATGGCTCTTGGTCGGCCACCCTGGTGTGCCAACTAACCGTTACCTATTGTCCCAGTGAATCTCCCCTTGGTCGGGTTTGGTTAATTAGATGAGAACACATCAATTGAATCCTTTCATCTATTTCCCTTTTCCTATTCTTCACTACCTTGGTCGGGATCGTGATAGTAGGTGGGTTTTGGTGTTGGCCACCACCAAACAACAATCAATATGAAGAGAAATAGATAATACATGCAAAACCCCAATCACAAAAATGCAATAAACCTAGGTCATACCAAGTTAACTACCCATGGTTCCCACAACCCTAAGTTGTGGGTGCTTAGCTACTCATGGCTAAGGCAAAACAAATAAGAATGCAAATACAAGACATAGTTGAATGTTTTACCAGGAAAATGAAGAGTGTAGATACCACAAGTTGCAAACCTAGAGCTTGATAGATTGGTAATAAGCCCCAAGAAAGGATTACGATCCCCAAAATTGGTTTTTCCAAGAGAAAAAAATAATCCAAGCTAAAAAACTAAAATATTATTGAGAGAATATTCAAAGGCAAGTTCTATGTTCTAATGTCTGGAATCTAATATATATCCCATGAAAACCTAACTTAATGTATTTATACTGTTTACAATCAAACCCTAAAACAACACAAAAAAGACAGCTGGTAGCAGGTACATCTCACAAGTACGACTCGTAGGGTGACCTACGAGTTGTAGTCGAGGTCTCATATTAGGTTCTTGGCATCTTGGACTCAATTGGTACAACTCACTGGTATGAGTCGTCGCTTGGGCTACGACTCGTATGCTCCTCTCGTAGTCTAGGCCTTCAATTTTTGGTCTAACGTTTTGGCTTTCTGATTCCTACTACGAGTCCTCCTATATGAGTCGTAGTGAGACTTACGACTCCTAGGATGGCCTCGCAGGGGTGACCTCCGCTTAGCAGATTTCTGATTTTTTTGGTCTCTGTTTCTTGCTATGACACACCCTACGACTCGTAGCTTGGGCTATGACTCGTAGGTGATCTCGTATGTCCTAGGATTCAGTAAAATCTGCAACTTTTCTTCAAAATCATGCCAACCTATTTTTCTGCGAAAACAACACAGAAACACATAAAATCCATAAAAGTCGCATTAAGAACTCACAAAATCCCTTGTTTTGGGCATCAAATGTGCTGTATTTTGATAGCACATCAATTATGCCACCCCATCACCCTGGTGGTGAAGTACAAACCCCTCACTAGGTTGATGAGTATGAACCCCCATCTAGGTTACCCAAGCTCTTGGTCCCCCCGGATTGGGCATGGTCTAATGCAACACTTTATATAAAATTTCATCACATACATAAGCTCATTCCATCATCATAAAATCATTCATATCATATCTCATCTTTGGATCTTCAATTTCTCACGAAACTATATCTGGACATTTTATCAAACACTTAGAGCATGTGTAATGCTAGTATAAAATCATGAAATATGGAGAGGAAATCATGCAAGAAAATCCATTGTAAAACCATCAATCAACACCTTATAACACCTTCAAGTAATATACATCAAAACACCTCTTCAATTCTTACAATAGATCTAAGATTTATAGCTCAAAACATAGAAAAACATTCACAATCTTACATAGCTTTAGCATAGTTCATAGACATGTTCATACTAGTAAACCCAATTAAAAAATCTTTAATCATGCAAATTGAGTGAAAGGGAGATTAGGGCACCATAGGTGCAAGGACCCAATGGAAAAACCTATATACCTTAGTTTTGAAGAAGCTCTTGATGAAGATTGAGAATGAAGACTTGAAGCTTGAAGAAAATCCTTAATTCCGAATGAGGGTTTTGAGACTTGAATTTGGGAGTGAAAAATATGGCTAAGTGTTTGAGAGGATATTGGGGAATGTTTAGGATGATATGAGGGTGAAATATACTAAGTATAGGTAAAAGCACGTTTGGGAACATTTAGGCCCAAAACTCTTGGACCGAGATAGAAAAACTGGACACAAAAATGTATAGGAGCACATCTTTGGTGCATCGACCAGGGGCATGGATCGTCTTTGGAAATCGCATTTTTTTATTTTCAAATTTTGCTACAGTTTCTCTTAAATCGAGGTTAGACCCTTTTTCCCCTAATTTTGACCCCCTGAATGAGAACATGAAGTCACATTTTTGATATCACGCATGAATTTTGAGATATATGAAATTTAAAATTCTGGGCACTTTCGTGACACATTTTTGGGCACTTTTTGGGGTAGTTTCAATATCTCCCCCTTGGGAACATTTGTCCCCGAATGTAAAAGAGATGTAAAAGACGAGCAATCATGAACCAATCAGCCCCAACAAGAATGCAACATTACATTTAAACACCATTTTCAAAACCTCAACATAAGTGTAAAATCATCATAAATTTGTCAACTTAAACATGAATGCATATTATTAACATAGGGGCTGAAACATTAGACTTGAAATCATATAAGGGACTTAGAGTTAGTACCTTAGGCTTGCGTAGAGTGGAAGAGATAAAGATACAAGTTTTGCATGTCTGCTTCGGGCTTCCAAGTAGCACATTCGATTTGTTGGTTCCTCTAAAGGACCTTAACGAATGCCACCTCCTTGTTCCTCAATCTCTTCACTTACCTATCCAAAATCTAAACTAGAACCTCCTTATAAGTCAAGTAATCCTCAATAACACCCACCATATTAAGAGGTACAATGGCATTAAGGTCACCAACACATTTTCTCAACATAGAGACATGGAACACCGGGTGGACCAAATTCATTTCACTAGGCAACTTCAACTCTTAAGCTACCTTGCCAACCCTCTTTATCACCTCATGATGACCAACATACCTTGGACTCAACTTCCCCTTTTTACCAAACTGGACTAAACCTTTCATTGGAGAAACTTTCAAATAGACCCAATCACCCACTTTGAATTCAAGGTGTCTTCTTCTCACATCGACATAGGATTTTTGACGACTTTGGGCTGTTTTCAACCTTTCCCTAATCATCCTAACATTCTCAAGAGCATCCATAACTAGGTCTGGTCCCAACAAAGTTGTTTCACAAATCTCAAACCACCCAATCGGTGATCTACAATGTTTCCCATAAAGAGCATCAAAAGGAGCCATACTGATGCTAGAGTGATAGCTATTGTTGTAGACAATCTCAATGGAAGATAGTCATCCCAACTATCTCTCAACTCCAAATGAGCCAATTTCGTCATCCTATCGACCACAACCCAAATGGAATCAAAACCTTTTCTAGACTTAGGCAACCCAACCACAAATCTCATGTTAATCACCTCCCACTTCCAAGTTGGAATCTCTATGTCATGGGTTAGGCCACCCGACTTTTGATGTTCGACTTTGACTTGTTGACAACTATCAACCGAAAAAAATTTGGCAATGTCCCTCTTCATGCCTCCCCACCAATACACATCCCTTAAGTCTCTATACATTTTGGTGTAACTGGGGTGGATAGAATAAGAAGAATTATAGGCCTCATCGAGGATCTTCTCCCTCAAACCATCAACACAAATCACACACAACCTACCTTGGTACCTAAGGGAACCATCGCCCCCTTGGGAGAAAACCTTTACTTTGCCCTCTTTCACCAAGGCCTTTAATTCAAGTAAGGAGGAGTCAAGTTCTTGTTTTTGCTACCACCTCATCAACCAACGAAGACTTAGACCCATCAACAACAACAACACCATCATCACCGACCTCTTTCAACCTAACCCCTAATCAAGCCAATTGATGCAATTCCCTAGCCATCTCCTTACCACTACTATCAACATGAGCTAGGCTTCCCATGGACACCCAACTCAAAGCATCCGCCATAACATTTGCGTTACCAGGATGATAATGCACACTCATATCATAATCTTAAGAAGTTCTAACCATCTTCTTCGCCTCAAGTTGAGATCTTTTTGAGTCAAGACATAGTGGAGGTTCTTGTGATCGGTGAGCACATCAACATGCACCCCATACAAGTAGTGACGCCAAATCTTTAATGCAAACAGAACACCGGCTAAGTCTATATAATGGGTAGGGCAGTTCCTTTCATGCACCTTGAGTTGTCTAGAAGCATAAGCTATGCCCTTACCATTTTGCATCAACACACACAACCCAAACCAACCCGGGAAGTATCACAATACACCACAAATCCCTCAAGCCCATCCGGTAGTGACAATATAGGAGCAGACACAAGCTTGTATTTCAACGTTTGGAAGCTCCTCTCACACTCATCGGTCCACATAGACTTAACCTTCTTTTGAGTCATATTTTTCATAGGGGAAGCAGTGGAGAAGAACCCCTTAATGAACTTTCTATAAATAACCCACTAGGCCCAAGAAACTCCTAATATCCAACAAGGTCAATGGACAATTTCTAATCACATCAGTCTTCTTAGGATCCACCTTAATACCAACCCCTGACACCAGATGACCCAAGAATGCAACCTCCTTCAACCAAAATTCACACTTGTCATATTTGGCATGCAATTTCTCCTCCCCCAATCTTTGCAACACAACCCTCTAAAGCCCCATATGCTCCTCCCTACTATGTGAATAGATTAATATATCATCAATGATGACCATAACAAAGGAATCAAGGTAGGGTTTGAAGACCCTATTCATTAGGTCCATAAAGATGGCCGGTGCGTTGGTCAACCCAAAAGACATCACAACGAACTCATAATGCCCATATCTAGTCTGGAACCTCAACAAAGGAATCAAAGTAGGGTTTGAAGACCCTATTCATTAGGTCCATGAAGATGGCCGGTGCATTGGTCAACCCAAAAGACATCACAATAAACTCATAATGCCCATATCTAGTCTGGAAGGCTGTCTTGGGAATATCACACTCCCTCACCTTCACTTGATGATAGTTAGACCGAAGATCAATCTTAGATAAAAGCTATCCCCTTGCAATTGGTCAAACAAATCATCGATCCTTGGAAGAGGATACCTATTTTTGATGGTGACCCTATTGAGTTGCCGGTAGTCAATGCACATTCTAAATGACCCATCCTTCTTCTTCACAAATAACATCGGACAACCCCTAGGTGATTGGCTAGGCCTAATAAACCCCTTCTCCAATAAATCCCTCAATTTCTCTTTTAACTCCTTCAACTCCGTCGGGGTCATACGATAAGGGGCAATGAAGATAGTTTGAGTATCGGGGAGGAGGTTTATACCAAAATCTATTTTCCTTTCAGGAGGAACACCGAGAATGTTTTTTGGGAAGACATCAAGAAACTCATTTACAACCGGAACAGACTCTATGGAAGGGACTTTGGATTCCACATCTTCAACCCTCACTAGATGGTAAAGACACCCCTTGGAGATCAACTTACAGGCTTTAATGCAAAAAGTGAATCTACCCTTGACCATCACATCTTGACGTTCCTACTCAAGGATGGGTTTATTAGGGAATTGAATGTAACACCCCACACCTTACAATATTGGTACAATTCAAAGGAAACATGATATGAAAAGGGCAAGTGACGCTAAATT
>JAPFFP010044779.1:0-12126 GCA_026153255.1 Solanum medicagineum | reverse complement strand
TATTGATTGGAACTTGTGGGCTGTTGGATTGAAGGCTATTAGGTCACATCCTTCATGACTTCTTAAGTCCTGTTATAAGACTGTTTTAGGTCTATTTATATGTGTGAATGTTGCTTGAACAGTCTGGTTAGGGTTGGAATAGGTTTGGAGTTGTCAACGTCGCAACGTAGCGAAGGAAGGTAACGTTATGCTGTCTATTTTTAGGTTGTGTAGAACTGTTATGTGTTGTGCTTTGTGAGCTGTTGTAAGACTGTTATGGCACTAAACCAAGATGTAAATGATGTTTACATGAGAATATGTATTTGGAAAATACGATTAGGGGCTTAAAGGTTGAAAGAATATGCTCAGGTTTATAAACACTCGTTTGCTGCCCGTGTGTTGTTTTCTTATGTGATTGGGCTACCAAGATGTATTGGCTTCTAATGCTAGTTTTATCACCTACTATGTTGTAGATAAAGTATTTGGAATAAAGAAAGGTTATCTCGAGGTAGTAATCAGGTCATACAACGAGGTATGTAAGGCTACTTGATTTCGTATTATTTGGCATGAAATATAGATTCTTCCTTGGTACATAAAAGAAACCAACTTCGACACAACTATTAACTGTATCTACACTCTTTCATATGTTCATAGGCTTCCATACATTGTCACTTTCAGATCAGCATACATACGTACATGACAAGTTACATGGGTTCTGTTTGCCAAATAAAGTTCATGAGTTGTTCCAGTTCATACGCATTTCATTAATTGTGTAACGTGCTCTTTTCATTGTCATATTGTCTTGTATAATTATCTACGTGTCACATGTTACATATACAGTCCTACAGTTCCAATATTGTGACCACCAAAAAAAATATCTGAAAGATAATTGAAAGGTAAAGTATATTGTTTATTGATGGGTGGTAGCCCGAGGGGTGGAAGAATCACCTAGCCAGGGACGATCCTATCATGGGTGGTAGCCCGAGGGGTTAAGGAAGAACCTAACCAGGGACGATCCCGATACAGTTTACCACTGATCAGTTGGTCATTTGTAATACAGTTGTGCACAGATTATACAGTAAAGGTAAAGTAATATAAAGAACATAAAGTACATGATCCCATAGTATAACTATAGGTGGTCTCTTATGGTACAATAGAGTACAGTCTCACTTGAGTTGTTACTTCATATACAGTGTTTTCTGCCTTACATATTCAGTACATTATCTCATCTTAATGTCCCTTACGGGGGACCTGCATTTCATGCTACAGGTATAGGTGCTAGTAGATCTCCCTAGTAGGAGTACAGGACATTCAGCTACTGTTACCAAGCTCCAGGTTGCTTCGGGGCTTTGTGTATGTCTAGAATTTACATGTTTGTATTGTACAGTTTGTTGAGGCGGGGCTTGTCCCGAGCCTTATAAGATGTTCTTCTTTGTTTAGAGGCTTTGTAGACTATGTAAAGCAAAGTGTAGTCATGTCTCGCACTTTAGACATCGTGGCCCCAACGGCCTAGTCATATGCACTTCCTTTTGGCTTGTTATCACTGTTTATTTTCTTAAAAACGTGGTCAAACATAGAAATCCCTTATAATATATACAGGAAGCGCATAGATACAGGTTGGTTCTCCCAGGCCTTATCGGCAACGGGTGCCAGTCCGCCCTAACAGAACTTGGGGCATGACAGCAACCACCTTTAAACTCTAAAACGCAAGCCCTAAGCATATCCTCAAGAGTTTGGATAGTTCTTTCGGCTTGACCATCCCGTTAAGGATGAAAAGTTGTGCTAAGCTTGACATTGGTATCAAGACCTCTTTGGAAGGATATCCAAAAATGAGAAGTGAATTGAGCACCACATCTGAAATGATAGACAAGGGCACCCCATACAATCTAACCAACTCATGAATATACACCATGGCATAATCTTCGGTACCATAAGTGGTTTTAACCTGTAGAAAGTGAATTGACTTTGTCATTCTATCCACAACAACTCAAATAGAGTCAAAATGTCTCCTAGTCTTAGGAAACCTTACCACAAGATACATGTTTATCTCTTCCCACTTCGAAGTAGGAATTACTAAGTCTTGGGCTAGGCCACCCGGCCTTTGGTGTTCGGCTTTCACGTATTGACAATTGTGACAATAGGCTACGAAGTTGGCAATATCTCTCTTCATACCACCCAACCAATAGACCTCCCTCAAGTCTTTATACATCTTTGTGGAACTGGGGTGAATAGAATAAGATGAATTATGGGCCTCCTTCAAAATCAACTCTTTCAAGTAATCAACATTAGGCACACATAACCTACCTTGGTACCTAACGGCACCATCTGCCCCTTGAGAGAAAACCTCCACTTTACCATCCTTCACCAAGGCTTTCAACTCTAGCAAGGTGGGATCAAGATCTTGTTTTGACTTGACTTCCTCAATCAGAGAATATTTAGAACCATCAACAACCACCACACCACCAATTTCGACCTCATCCAACCTAACCCTAAACCTAGCCAACCAGTGAACCTCTCTAGTCACCTCCAGTTACCAACATCAATATGAGCTAGACTACCCATGGACACTCTACTTAGAGCATCGGCCACAACATTACCTTTGCCAGGATAATAATGCACAATCATGTTATAATCCTTAAGGAGTTCTAACAACTTTCTTTGCCTCAAGTTAAGATCTTTTTGTGAGAACACATATTGGAGACTCTTGTGGTCGATAAAGACATCAACATCAACCCCATACAAATAGTGACTCCAAATTTTCAAAGCAAAAACCACGATCTTAAATTCAAGATCATGGGTGGGATAATTTTGCTCATGCACCTTAAGTTTCCTAGAGGCATATGCTATCACCTTTCCATTTTACATCAAAACACATCCCAAACCAATTCTTTAGGCATCACAATAAACCACAAACCCTTTTAACCCTTCCGATAGAGCCAAGAAAGGAGCGGAGACAAGATTGTCTTTCAAAGTTTGAAAACGCTTTTCACATTCATCGGTCCAAAAACATTTTGCCTTCTTTTGGGTCAATTTTGTCATAGGGGAAGTAATAGAAGAGAACTCATTCACAAACCTCTATTAGTAAACCCACCAAACCCAAGAAACTCCAAATATCCAATGGAGTCAAGGGTCTAGGCCAATCTTTTATCACCTCCGTCTTCTTAGGGTCCACTTTAATGCCATCACCCGACACCGCATGCGCTAAAAAAACAACCTCTTTCAACCAAAATTCACACTTTTCATATTTAGCAAACAATCTCTCATTCCTCAAGATTTGTAACACCACCCTCAAGTGATTCACATGCTCTTTCTAACTTCGGAATAAATCAATACATCATCAGTAAAGACCACACAAACATATCAAGGTAGGGTTTAAAGATCCTATTCATCAGATCCATAAATATAGTCGGTGCATTAGTCAAGCCAAAAGACATTACCACAAATTCAAAGTGCCTATACCTAGTCTAAAAAGTCATCTTAGGAATATCACACTCCCTTACCTTCACTTTCTGGTATCCGGACTGAAGATCAATCTTAGAAAAGTGACTAGCCCCTTGTAGTTGATCAAAAAGGTCATCCATCCTTGGTAGAGGATACTTATTCTTTATGGTAACCCTATTAAGTTGCCGGTAATCGATGCACATTCTAAGGGAACCATCCTTTTTCTTTACAAACAACACCGGTTCACCCCAAGGTGACTTGCTAGGCCTTATGAAACCCTTCAACAAATTCCTCAATTGATCCTGCAACTCCTGCAATTCCGCCGGGGCCATACAGTAAGGGGGAATGAAAATGGGTTTTGTATTGGGAAGGAGGTCTATACCAAAGCTATTTCCCTTTCAGGAGGAACACCAGGAAGCTCATTAGGAAAGAAATCAAGAAAATAATTGACCACCGAAACCGACTCAATAGGAAAGACTTTTGACTTAACATCCCTAACTTTTACAAGATGGTAAATGCAACCCATGGAAATCAACTTTTGGGCTTTAAGACAAGAAATGAATCTACCCTTGACTACCACACTATGACTTTCCCGCTCAAGGACAAGCTCATAAGGGAATTGGAATTTAACCTTATGGATTGTACAATCAATAGACGCATGATATGCATGTAACTAATCTATCCCAAGAATAATATCAAAATTTACCATATCTAACTCAACAAAATCACAAAGGCAAGACTTTTTGCAATACGAACACGAGACAATCTCTATAGACTCTTTAGCAATAATGGACTCACCGGGGGTAGACACTTTATAAGGTTCACACACCAATTCGGGAGTCACATGGAGCTTATTGCCAATAGAAGGAGAAATGAAAGAAAGAGTGGCACATGGATCTATTAATGCATACACATCATAATTAAAAACCTTTAACATACCGATAACAACATCGGGTACCTCCTCCACTCCTTGCCTTCCTTGGAGAGCATAGAATCATTTTTTCCTTAGAGCACCCCCTTATTGGCCTCCCTTTTCCCTTTGACCCACATTAGCACTTTGGCCTTGAGGATGACCATCTCTACCTTTATTTGAGCATGAGGACAATCAATAACCTTGTGACCCATTTCACCACGACCAAAGCAAGCATTAGAATTTTTCAAACATGGACCACCATGGTTTCTTCTACACTTTTGGCACTTAGGGTGGGTCATCCCCCCATTTCCACCTTGGAATCTTGGGTTATCGTTAGCAGATCTTTTGTTAGGAGCATTGAAGGACCCTTGGCCTTGGAACTTGTGACCCTGTGGAAACCACCCACCCTTAGAACCTTGGAAACCACCTTTAAATTGAGCCCTCTTGGACTCAACACTTCTTCTCTTTCTAAGCTTTTCCCCCTCAAGTTGTTTAGTGTATGTCATGAGCTGAGACAAATCCATATCATTCACTAGCATGGCAGTATTACACTTTTCATTAACCAAGTCGGACACTCCCGACACAAATTTGTTCATTATAGCCTAGGGCCGACCACCAAATGAGGAGCATACTTGGAAAGCTTGTTGAACTTGAGGGCATACTCCCTCACACTCATAGAACCTTGCTTGAGGTTTATAAACTCCATCATCTTAGCCTCTCTTAACTCAATAGGAAGGAACTAGTTTAGTAAGGTGGCTTTGAACTCCTCCCAAGGAATAGTATCATCATCCCTTCTCTCCAAATTTCCATTGAGTAAATCAAATTTGGGCCACACCTTTGAGTTGGTAGGCTTTTAACTCTGCTTTCTCCTTCGAATTAACTCCCATGATAGATAGAACCTTATACACCTCATCGATGAACTCTTGAGGATCCTCTTCCCCCTTAGACCTATGAAATTCCGTTGGGTTCATTCTTGTGAAATCCCTCACCCTTGAGGCTAGAGTAGGATCATGAGGGGCTGGCCCCTTGGTTCATATGGCTGGTCATAGCACGGGCCAACATTGTGATAGCATCCCAGAACTCTTCTTGGGCTACCCCTCCATCTTGAAGAGCTTGAGGAGTGGAGGGGTCGAATGCTCCTCGGATGTACAGGCTCTCCTTAGCCTCCTCTTAGTATCGAAATGATCTAGAAGCAACATGAGCACTCATTAGGGGAAAAGCCTTATATTTATGTCTAAAGCATGATATAGACCATGAATAGGTGAAACATTTCCTAAAACACCCCATAGCCTCCCATTCATAGTTGTGGCGCGCTTCACAACCATGAGTAAGACTTTAATAGACGCGGTGTGTTGGATTTTCGAGGATCACTAACAACCTAGTGCTTTGATACTAAGCTTGTCACAACCCAAGCCTAGGGCCTAGACATGACACATCAAATGGTGAACCCAAAGAGACCCCAAACAAGTCTTATAGCTTATCATTCACACATCCTTAGTCGCAGAAGCAAAATAAGCATCAACAAGTGATATAATTAAAAAGGGAAGCAGGAGTAAGGGAAGTCTTTGATAATCATAAAAGCATAAAAGAGTCAAGCTCAAAGCATATAAAATCATAGTATCCAACAACACCTCTAACTTAGAATGGAGTGGGGACCAATGAAACACCCCAAAAAGGTGCTTCAGAAATGCCCATAATCGTAATTTCTATATATCTCAAAATCCATACATGATATCAAACATCCGACTTCATATTCTTTATCAGGGGGAAACATTGAGTGGGAAATGGGTATAATCCAGATTTTAGAAGACCCGTAGCAAAAATTGATTTGTGCAAAATTTTTCAGAACCAGTAGTGGTGCGTGATGGCTCCACGACATATACCCAGCGCGGAGCAGTGTTAGTACTTCTTTAATTTTTTTCCTAAAGGCATTGGTTCATGGCCCCATGTCCACTTATGCGTCAAACATCTATACTTAGACATTTTTCAACTCCATATCACTCAAAAACTCTCTCTAAAACCTCTCAATTTGTGACACCCTGTAACTCCATGCTCTTATGTACTCATGTTTCAAGCCTCATTTGTTTAGGTGGAGAGTGTATTAGGCTATAGGAGACTCCTAGTACTTAGATGAGTTCAAAACTTCCCTATGAATTGAGTTTTGGATGTTGGTCCATGCAAGGGTCCAATTTAAATGAGCATAACATTTAGCATACTTAGAATTAGGTGGCCCACAACATGTCACATTAAAGCCCTTTGAGTTAGCTTTCCAACGCACTTAGTTGCACCTTATTTGGAGTTCAGAGTCAAACGTTACGGCTATTTTACTCAAGACTGCCAATGCAGAATTACACTATGAGCCCACTGTTACGAGTCGTAGGTCGGGGTACAACTCGTAGGTCAGGCTTGTAGAAACTTCTAGAGACTTTGAAATTGAGCCTAGGGTCATGGGAAGGGTCCTATGAGTCATATTGTCACCTATGTGTCATAACGAGGCCCGTAATAGCCGTTAGACAACTTTTTAGGAAGGATTATTTTGGTCCTTTCTAACCTCTAGATTGACATTTTTATACTCATTCAAGGTCCCAAACCCTTAAGTTCTTCGCTGGAGTGATAACATACTCTCTCAAACCCTTAGACTAATTTTTCACTCCAAAATCAAGTGTCCAAATCACTTCCGAATATTAAAGAATTCATCCAAGCTTCAAGTTCTCACCTCCATCTTCATAAAGAAATTCTCCAAAGCTAAGGTATGTGGGTTTCAACCATTGGGTCCTTTCACCCATTGTGCTCTAATCTCCTTTTTACTTAATTTGCATGATTTAAAGTTGATTTTACAAATGGGTTTACTAGTATGAACTATGTTAAAGCTATGTAAAGTGGTGACTGTTTTGCTATGTTTTGAGCTATAAATCTTAGATCTATTATAAGATTTGATGAGGGGTTTTGATGTATATTGCTTGGGGGTGTTGCAAGGTGTTGATTGATGGTTTTACAATGGGTTTTCTTGCATGATTTTATCTCTATATTTCATGGTTTTATACCCATTTCACACCTGCTGAGTATTTAATAAAATGTCTGGTCAAAGTTTCTTAAGGAATTTAAGGTCCAAAGCATGAGATATGATATGATTGATGTTATGATGATGGAAAGAGATTATGTACATGATATATTATATATAAAGTGTTGCATTAGACCATTCCCAATTCGAGGGACTAAGAGCCCTGATAACCTTGTCGGTTAGGTTAGTTCCTTGATAGCCAATCAAAGGGTTAGTATCTTGATAACAGAGGAGGGGGTTTGTACTCATCAACCATATAAGGGATTTGTACTTTTCCACCAGGGTGATAATGTGAGATTATCATCAACCATGTGAGTGGTTTGTACCATAACACCAGGGTGATGGGGTGAGATCATCACCAACCTACCAAGGGGTTTGTACTTTGGAAAACTAGCTTAGTCTCTTCTACACATATGATATCCTATATGAACATGAATAACTTACGTATGTTTTACTTATGCATTGATCATATATGTCATATTGCTATATTATGCCTATTACCTATTATTATGCATTTAGATTATGATGTCTATCTCTTGTTGCATTGCATCCTACATACTTAGTACATTCAAAAATACTAACGCATACTCTTGCCTACATGATATCACCACGTAGGAATTGGATCCCAAGTTGATCATCCTCCTCCTCCATATGGCTAGTTCGGTATCATTCAAGCTAGTTGAGTCCTCCATTCCGGGGATGATGGTCTATGGTTCTCTTATTATGTATTAAGACATTCTTCTTTATTGCTTATGTTGACTATGGGGCTGAGCCCAATTGCTTTTTCTTGGCCCCCGCTCTTATCTATGTAGTAGAGGTGTTGTTGGACATGTTGTGTATCTATGTTATGAGCCTTGACTCCTTATCTCTTGGTGTTCATGATTATATAAGCTTTCCCTTAGTCCCTTGCCCTTATTTCTAAATGTTTACATGTTACTTAAGCATTAATCTCTCTCCTTTAGTCCCAATTCCCCTTGTGTATATCTCTCTTGTTGTTTTATCTTGCTTTCACGACAAAGGATGTGCGTATGATATGCTAAGAGGCTTGTTTGGGGTCCCTTTGGGTTCCCCATTCGCTGGTCACGTCTAGGCCCTAGCCTTGGCACTAGGTTGATAGATCCTCAAAGTCCAACACATAGCATCGATTAGAGTCTTATTCATGGTTGTGTTATGCACCATAACTATGAGTAGGAGGTTGTGAGACATTTTAGGAAATGTTATACGTTTTCCTGATCTATGTCGTGCGATAGAGTTAGATCCCCTAGGGATTATTGCTAACTCCAAACCATTACATTTCAAGATGGTGGTATGATGAATGGAAGGTTCGTAATGCTCTATGGGTAATGGCCAAAGCGGTGACAACATTGGCAATAGGACTCAATCAACAAGTGGTTGCTCTAGAGACTTCTACTGGTGAAGGGGAGGTAGTGAGGCCAAGAGGGGCCCGTAATGTGGCTAAGTTCCAAAGTCCCAAGTGTAGAGGTGGTGGTGGAGTGGTACTTTATGCTAGGTTCCCAAAATGTGGTAGAGGCCATGATGGCCCATGCTTGAGAGGCACTAACGCTTGTTATGGTTGTGGGGAGATGGGTCATATGATAAAGGAGTGTCCTTATAAGCATAAAAGGGGTGAAAGAGGTGATGAGGAGGTGGAAAGGCCTAGATTCCAAAAGTGTGGGAAGAACCATGGTGGCCTATGTTTGAAGAAGTCTAATGCTTACTTGGGTAATGGTGGATTTGGGCCCAAGGTTAGTGGTAGCCCTCTTTCTCAACCGGAAGGTGGTGATGGTGGGATGACTAGTTCCAAGTATCGAAGGTATGGGAAGAACCATTGTGGTCCATATGTTCGAAAGAAGTGTAAGGGTGGCGACCTTTGGATCGAAGTGGTCATGTTGATCAAATTGCTCAAGGAGGGGATAAAGTGCCCGATGCTATTACCGGTAAGTTGAAATTTCCTCGGCTTTGTTGTGCATGTATTGATAGGCCCGGTGTGCCACTACTTCTTCTCTATTCTTTTTGGTTGCTAGTGGGGCTTCTTGTGTGCCCAAGTTGTTGTGTGGAACTTGGTTTCTATCCTTTTGTTGAGTATATTATTGCTAGGAGGTTCATTAGTGTTGATTCGGGTTTGTATTTCATTAGGTCTTGCTTTGTGGCTTGTTGGGGTTGGCATGGTGGATTTTGATGTCATTATAGGAATGGAATGGTTGTATGCATATTGTGTCTTCATGGGTGGTAGGACCTGTAGAGTTAGATCCCGAATCCCTTATGAGCTCGTCTTTCAGTGCGAGGTTGTCAAATGGTAGCAAGGGAGGTAGGTCCATTTCTTGTCATAAGGTATAATTGGTCTCTAAGGGGTTGCATTTTATCATCTTGTGAGAATTGGAGGTGTTGAACTTAAGTTGTTTTGCAATTACAATTGTTGTTGGTCATAGATGAGGCCTTGAATGTCCCTTTCCGATAATTTGGATTTGGGGTAGTGAGAAAGATCTTTAGTCCCTACTCAAATAGGTTTATGGTGGTTTTGGTGATGATAAGATGGTTCGTTCCCTAATAAGGCTAGCATTTAAGGGTAATACTACAAGTTTAAAGAAGAAGGTTGGATGCTAAGTAGGAGAGATGGGAATGTTGGTTGTAAGAGGTTGCCTTCCTAGGTCGTGTGGTGCCGGGTGATGGTATTAAGGTGGACCCTAGTAGGACGAAAGTGACTAGAGATTAGCCTAGACCTTGACTTCATTGGGTATTGGGAGCTTCTTGGGTTTAGCAGACTATTATCGGAGCGTGTGAGTAGGTTCTCTTCTATTGCCTCTCTTGTAACTTAGTTGACCCTAAGTAAGGACAATGTTGTGATAAGCATTTTGAGTAGGGTGAATTGATAGGTCCAGGAGTTACTATCTCTTATGTGATTCCTTTGTGCTAATAGGATTCATGTGTGTGTCCCGGATGGTTGCATGAGTCTATTGTGGCTAGTAGGGGTATATAAGGGTTTCCCTATGTTATCATTACTTAGAGTCTTGTCTTATGATCTTGGTTGAACTTAGCTTGATGGATTGGAGGTATTGGGGTGGTTTGGGCTACTTGCATATTATAACTCATAAGGTTATAATATGATGGTTAAGCATGGACGATCTATTTAGTCAACTCCAATGGGTTAGTCACTTATCTAGGGTTGATTTGAGGTTCAGGTTTTTTTCTCAAGTGTGGATGAGGGTAGGTGATATCCCTAAGTGCTCTTTTTGGAGTAGGAATGAGAATTTTGAATATTGGTGGAGTTGTTTGGTGCGCTTGGTCACCGATTGTGTCTATTGGATTTCATGAATAGGGCCATAAAACCCTACCTCGATATCTTTGTGGTGGCCTCTAGTGGTGGAGCATTGATTTAGTTAGAGCTTGTGAACCATTTGGGGGTAGTGTTGTAAGTCTTGGGAGATGAGAGGTTGTTTGTTAATTATGATAATTGTGAGTTGAGGGTAACAAGAAGGTAGTTAGAACTCCTTAAGGATTATGATATGAGTATGCATTGTGTCCCCTGTTGAGGCTAGTGATGTGATTGATGCTCTAAGTAGGGTTCCTATGGGTAGCCTAGCGCTATGGTAATGGTTTGAAGAGGTGACTAATGGAGTCCAGCAGTTGGCTAAATAAGGAGTTAGGTTGAAGGAAGTTGAGAATGGTAGTATAGTGTCCTTGATGGTTCCAAATCTTCTTGGGTTAAGAGGTTAGATTAGGCGAGGCCTTGATTTCCGCATTAGTAGAGCTGAAAGTTTTGGGTGAGAGAATGATAGAGTGGAGGTTGTCTCCCAAGGGGGAGATGTTGGTTATGATACCAAGTGGGTTAGGTGTATTCAAAGTTGACAAATGAGTTGAGGATTGTGAGTCCTTATAGAGTGTAGGGGGAGGTTGGTAAGGTTGCATAAGTTCTGGGATTGCCTATGGATGTAGATATGGTTCATCCAATTCTTCATGCTTCAAGGTGGATGGCATGTGTTGGTGACTCTAGTGCTATAGCACTCTTTGAAATTTTGGGTGATATGGAGGACAAGTTGGCTTTGGGGAAGGTACTAGTGGAGGTGTTAGATAGACGAGTAGAGAAGTTAATGAGGATGTGGTGTTCATTAAGGCCCTCTTGAAAGGATCATCAAGTCAAAGGTGTCTCCAAGAAAGACAAAGCAGTCTTATGGGAGCAATATTCATACCTCATTCACTCTAATCAAGCCTAAGATAGCTGTTAGAACCCGTATTTCTTTAAATTAAGAATAATTATCCAATTGGAAAATTTTGTGGTGGATATCATGTAATTTGAACCTAAGTATTATTTTGCCCGGTGCATGATGAAAATATTAAGTGAATTTGGTGTGCATAATTAAGTTTAAGTGGGAAGTCCTCGATTGAATCAAAAAGGAAAAATTTTGGGACAAAATGTGAACTTCTCCAAAGATGTTATCTCTAAGATTTTAAATTAGTTGTGGGGCCTTTGAAGTGTCACGTTGTAGTTGGTTGAAGGGAAAGCTTGGTGTACATAGGTATATATATATATGTTAGCTTGTGCAAGAGCACATTTCCAACACTTAGAAATTTCAACCAAATATTTCCCTCTTGAAGGACCCTCTCGGGTGCACTGTAGCAAATGCAATATAATTCGTGTTTTTTCGGCTTCTCGATATATTG
Source organism: Solanum medicagineum (assembly GCA_026153255.1). Classification (NCBI taxonomy): domain Eukaryota; kingdom Viridiplantae; phylum Streptophyta; class Magnoliopsida; order Solanales; family Solanaceae; genus Solanum; species Solanum medicagineum. The sequence goes on along the minus strand of JAPFFP010044779.1, from coordinate 73 downwards.
TCGCTTCTAGGGTGTTATCTTGAGGTTCCTAAGTATCGTAGTAGCCTTGGTTTGGTAGGAAAACGTTTAGAAA
>JAPFFP010044778.1:0-12126 GCA_026153255.1 Solanum medicagineum | reverse complement strand
ATGTGGTTTTATGGTCTAATGTTGGTCTAGGTGCCTAATCGGCACTAGTCATGGCCCCTGGGTTGGGTCGTGACACCTATCAACAATCACCCATATCGAATCATGCTGTTTTTGGGATCTTAGTAAATGAGTGATGAAATCCGTGTTGATCGTCTCCCACTTCCACTTAGGAATTTCAAAGTTCTGGGCCAGTCCAATGTTCAACTTTAACCTGTTGACAATTGGGGCACTTAGAGACGAATTAAGCAATGCCCCTCTTCATTCCATTCCACCAATAGACTTCCCTCAAGTGATGGTACATCTTTGGTAGAACTAGGACGGATGGAATATCTGGAGCTATGAGCTTCAGCCATGATCCTTCCTCGAACACCATTAACATCGGGCACACACAGTCTGCCCTGGTATCTCAACACCCCATCTCTCCCTTTGGAGAAAACCATCACCGAGAACCGCTTCTTTCAATTGGAACAAGACAAGGTCTTGGTCTTGCTTCTCCTTTACTTCTGACACTAAGGATGAAGCAGACCCATTTTGAACATTGACCCCGCCCTCATTGTTCTCTTCAAGATGCACTCCCAATTGAGCCAATCTATGAACTTCCTTAGCTAGTTCTCTCTTTCCTTCCTTTACATGGGTAGTGCTGCCTATAGACATCCTGCTAAGAGCATCAGCAACAATGTTAGCCTTACCTAGGTGGTAAAGAATGCTCATATCATAATCCTTGAGCAACTCCAGCCATCTCCTCTTATGCAAGTTAAGCTCTTTCTGGCTGAACATGTACTGCAAGCTCTTGTGGTCAATGAACACGTCCACATGCACTCCATAAAAATAGTGACACCAGATTTTAAGTACGAATACCACCACCAACTAGAGATCGTGAGTCAGATAGTTCTTCTCATGGATCTTAAGTTGTCTGGAAGCATAAAGCTATCACCTTCCGTCTCTGCATAAGCAGACAACCCAATCCAACTCTTGATACATCACAGTATATCACAAAGTCTCCCGTCCCGTCAGGAAAATTCAACACTGGGGCTGTAGTCAATCTAGTCTTCAGCTCTTGGAAAATCTTTTTGCATTCCTCAGACCACTAAAACTTGGCATTTTTCTGAGTCAACTTAGTCAATGGTGCTGAGAAGGAAGAGAAGCCCTCAACAAATCTGCGGTAGTAGCCTACCAAACCCAAAAAACTTCATATTTATGTCAGAAAAGTCGGTCTAGGCCAGTTCTTAACTGCTTCAATCTTCTGAGTATCCATCCGAATACCATCTCCTAACACAATATAGCCCAAGAAAGCCACTGACTTGAGCCAAAACTCACATTTTGAGAATTTTGCATACAACTCATGGTCTTTAAGCATTTCCAAAACCACTCTAAGGTGGTTAGCATGCTCCTCTTTAACCTAAATATACCAAAATATCATCAATAAACACGATCTTGAACATGTCAAGATACGGTCTGAATACCCTGTTCATCAAGTCCATGAAAGTTGCAGGTGCATTTGTCAACCCAAAGGACATGACCAAGAACTCGAAGTGGCCATATTATGTCCTAAAGGCTGTCTTTGGAATGTCACTTTCCCTCACCTTCAACTGATGATAACCTGATCTGAGGTCTATCTTAGAGAAACAAGTAGCACCCTGAAGTTGGTCGAATAGATCATCTATCCTGTGAAGAGGATATTTGTTCTTTATAGTGACCTTGTTCAACTGTCAGTAGTCTATACACATTCTGAGAGACCCATCTTTCTTACGCACGAATAGGACAGGAGCACCCCCAAGGTGAGACAATAGGCCTTAGGAAACCTTTTGTAACAATTCTTCGATTGTTCTTTCAATTCTTTCAACTCTGCGTGGGCCATTCTATAAGGTGAAATTGAAATGGGTTTGGTCTCGGGAAGGACATCAATCCCAAAGTCAATCTCCCTATCGGGAGGGACTCTGCGCAAATCATCAGGAAACATCTCAGGAAACTCATTCACAATCGGGACTGAATCAAGAGTAGAAGATTCAACATCATCAGACTTAACTCATACGAGGTGATAAATACAAACCTTGGAGATCAACTTTCTAGCTCTAAGATAAGAGATAAATTTGCCCTTAAGGGAAACAGAACTCCTTTTCCACTCTAAGATAGGCTCATTAGGAAATTGAAACTTAATAATACGGGTTCTAGAGTCGACAAAAGCATAACAGGCGTGAAGCCAATTGATGCCCATTATTACATCGAAGTCAACCATCTCCAACTCTACCAAGTTAGCTAAGGTGCCTCTATGATAAATAGACACTACACAATCCCAGCTAAGATAGACTCACCAGTAGAAGTAGAAACAGCAAAAGGTTCAAGCAAACACTCTGGAAGAATCTCAAACTTACTAGCCACATAAGGGGTCACAAAAGACAAGGTGGCACCCGGATCAAATAATGCATAACAATTAAAGATAAAGACTCAAAGCATGCCCGTGACAATATCAAGTGCAACCTCCTGATCCCGTCGATTACGCATAGCATAAAGGCGGTTTTCCCCACCTTCTGTACCAGTAGTAGTATCCCTCTGCTAGTTGCCCACTAGGGGTGTTGCGGAAGACTGAGCTTTGCTGCTCCCTTCACCTTGCCTCCTCTTTGGGCACTCAAAACTGAAGTGCCCAGCCTGTCCACATGAATAGCAAACTTCTCTTCCCACTCGACACTCCCCCAGATGAAGCTTACTGCACTTGCCACATGGTGGATTTCCCCTCGTGCCTTGACCTTAGGTAACACTGGCCTAAGACTGAGCACCCGGAGCCCTGAAATTTGGATAACATTGAGATTTCTGATCATACCTCTTTGGCTATACGAACGCACTTGCTACAGATGATGCAGGATGGGATGATCTCCTCTGAAAGAAGGACTTGTCACCCTTATTCTGCCTCTGCGGGCTAGGCTCATGCCCTGCTGACTTTGCGTTTCGGTTCATCTGCTCTTCGCTATCTTTCCTCTTATCCTCCTTTGTTTGCTAGGAATACGTCATAATTCTGGAGATGTCTATTCCCGAGATCAGCAAAGCTGCCTTACACTCTTTCTGCGCATGTCTGCCCAGACCAAACACAAACTTTCTCGTCCTTGCCTTCATGTCTTGCACCATCTTTGGAGTATACCTGGACAACTTAATAAATTAAGACTATACTCCTTCATAGTCATCCCGCCCTATTTTGGATTCACGAACTCATCCACTTTCGCCTCCTTCAACTCTTGAGGAAAGAAGTGGTCAAGAAAGGGTCTCTCAAACTCCTCCCATGCTGCAGGCTTCGCATTCTCCCCTTTACTCTCCTCCTACTGATTGTACCACACATTAGCAACATCCTTCATCTGGTAGGAGGCAAGCTCAACTCCTTCAATCTCATCAGTATGCATCGCCTTCAGAACCTTATACATCTTATTAATGAAATTTTATGGGTCCTCTTCTACCTTCGATCCTGTATACACTGGCAAGTTCATCCTCAAGAAGTCTCTATGAGGGCTCCTATGAGCTAGAATTAGGAGCTTGAGGGTCTTGGGTATTACCCTGGGAGGCCACCAACTGAGTCAGCATAGTGATGGCTCCCCTATACGCTGCCTTAGTACTGGGAGTTGGCTGGGGCTGAGCAGGGGGCACTTGTGGGACCTCAGCAATCCTGGCTGGGCGTCCTCGTATACTCATCTCCATCTGAACTAGGGCCTCAGTTTGGGCATTCTCAGTAGCTGGGGCTGCGGCATCTCTCTAAGCGGTTGTTCTCTTTGGCGGCATTTTCTATAAATGTATAACGCACGAGTTAAAATGAAATTTCTATAGAGTTAAACTCTACCGCACGAGTTCAGATCATCAAAGAAGGGTAACTCTTCCTAATGTCCTATAGCCTCATGCTTATGAAGTGTGGTGAATAACACACTCATAAAGAAGACTGTACTAGACACGGCTTCATAGAATCTCTAGGACACTTGAACTCTGGGCTCTAATACCAAGTTTATCACACCCCGGGAGGGTACCCTAGGCATGACTGGCACTCGGAGACTATTGCTAGCCCACCTAGTCCCATCAAATTCGTTCAATCAGTTCAATAGTGGAAGATAACCAAGAAATAATTATCTATCAATGGGCTACAACTATCAACTCAGTCTATCATAAATGAAATACGGAAAAAAGGACAATCTCAGTGTAAAGAAAGGAAACAGAAAAAAAAGATCCCCAACGTTAGCCATCATTAACCTACGTCTAGAGAGCCTCTATATCTACTGTTTAAGATGGTACCATGACAGGCCATGGCTACCACAATTAAAGAAAATACATCATGATAAATGAAAAGATAAATATGCCCTCCGAAAGCAAGGGAGGACTCACCAAGTCTCTGTCTGGAAATCCGTGAAACATTAATGATTAGGCTACTGAAGTCCTCTATCTACAGAATCTGCATCATAAAATGATGCAGCGCCAAAGGGGCGTTAGTACATGGAATATACTATATGTAAAATAGGCTAAAATTAACAGTATACAATATCGTCAGCATCATCAATCATTCATCCTCAACTCAGAATAGGAAATAAGACTCTATCACCTCCCAATCCATCAAGACATCAAACAGTAACATCAAGTTCAGAGTACTATCATCATGAAACCTATCTGGGAGTTTCTATAACTGGAACTATCACCTATGAGCCGGTGATAATACAATGAAAAGATGTTGTTGCCACATCGGTCTAGTACCTTGCCAGGGTGCGGGACAAGTCTGACAGAGATCCCAAAGAAACATCAACTTTCATGATCCATTCCTCTCCTACGCTGGCCACGTAGTTAATGAGTGCGTAGTGGGACAAGACTCAACATGCTCGTAAGTCTATCAATACATCAAGGGTTTCCATCTCTCAGCCTCTACGGGCAAGCTCACTCAGCTCATCTCATCATCTATCACCTCAAAGAGTAAGATTATTCCTTCAAAACTAAGGTCCGATCTTATTAGTCTCTAAGAGCACTAATTCAATCAGTTTTAGTCATCAACACCCTTATATCAGGACTCAGACTCTAATAATCTACATATTCAGACAATCAAGGCTCTAGACATTACCCCTAAGTTCATTCTTGAGGTATTAAACAAGGGAAATCATGCAATTTAGGCATACAATCACACAATAATGCATGTAAACAGTGAATAAAAATATGATGGTCATCAATTAGAGATAATATGATAAAATTAAAGATAATGTTCAAGAAAATAAAGGTGATGTTCAAGAAACTCTTCAAGAATCACTATTCAAGGCCCATCAACTATCAATTGTCAATCTATTGCATGTATTGGGGCACATGGAAGAACAATTCAATGCTTTGGATAGCCTTTACATACCCAGAGTGAAGAATCACCAAGTCTTCTTCAAAGGATTGAGACCGCACTTTAAACCTCAACTCTTTCTTCTTCCCCTCTCTTAGAAAGCACGTTTAAACTTAGAAGAATGTGGGTTTTGAAACCCTTTCGTAAGAGATATGTCTTAGAAACACGTTCTGGGACTTAAACTTGAGAATGACCAAAATATCCTTCTCGAAATTTTTTTAAAAAAAATTAAAATTCACACACTGGTCTGCAATGCGCCAGGGGTGCGGACCAGTATAATTTCGCGAAATTTCAGAATTTTCAATTCTCGTCGAAAAATTAAAAAAATACCAAGTGTAAGTCAGCGCCCCCTCCCTCTGGGTATTAATTGGCAAAAATTATTTTTCACTCCGGTTGCACTTAAATTGGGTCGAGACCATTTGTTGACTCGATTTTCTGCGCTGATCGCAAATCCGGTCTCTAATTTTTCATCAGGACTTTGGAAGACATGATATGTGCATGATTACGTTTTAGGGGCGTTTCAGAAATTTCACGGGGTGTTACACTAAAATGAATTTTTGACAAAAATGATAATAAGAATAATATATAAATTTATAAAAAAAAATTATAAGATAAAGACGTATTACCTTACTTGAGATATTATTTTACCTAAATAAATGAAACTTGTTAATAGATGGAGATGTTAGTTACAAAATAAGAGAAATTTTTAAATAATGAAAATTTATTAGACTCAACTAACTAAACTAAGGTCATAATATAATTTGATAGAAGTAAATTAAGCTGGCATAACAATTAACAATTAAATTCAAAAAGTGAAAAGAAAGAGAAAAGAATATGAAACAAAGAAAGTGAGTGTGTAATATAAATAAACCTGAGAATCAAATTGAAGTTCGAGAAAAAACGTAAAATAAGATCCAGCACCACTTAGCACAAATCAATGAAGGAAGGTGAATGAATAAATCATCAATCAAAGCGAAAATTGATTGTAATTGTAAAATAAGAAGATGCATAAATCAAAAGTTGAAATTGAAGTATTTTTATAGAAGTAGAGAAGTCATACATCAAAAAGGAAAGAAAATAATATTTTATTATATGTAGGACAAAACTTTTCATTATATAATTAGGATTTATGGTGAAAATAGAAAAACTTTTATTGAAATAGTGGAGTCATAAAGGAAAAAGGAAAAAAATTAAGACAAATCAATTAATTATGGGAAAAAAAATTGACAAACCAATTAACTATGGTAAAATATTTTCAAACAATTAATACATTTTCCTCATTTAAAAAAACAATTTTTTTTCTAATTATTATTTAAAAACACGTTTTCCCCTTAATTTTTTAAAACCAAATCCTATTACACGTTTTCCCTACTATTTTCAAACCATTAATGGATTTTCCCTTTAAAAAAAACTTTTTTTTTAATTATTATTTGAAAGCATGTTTTCTTCTTAATTTTTTTAAACCAAAGCCCCATTACACGTATGTTCTACCCTTTTCATTTAAAAAATGGTAATTATTATTTGAAAGTTTCCATTAATACATTCTCTTTTTTCTTAAAAAAAAAACTTTTTGGTTACTATTATTTGAAATTTTTTTGGGCTATTTTCTTTTTAGATCAAGTTTATTTTAGTTGAAAAAGGATTCTTTGTGTAGAGATTAACAGAAAATCTTCTTCATTTAATTTCTATGACATTTAATATTTTAAAATAATAATAAAATAGTTTTAAAAAGATGGTGAAAAGATGATTTTGTCTAAAGAGGAGTCTTATGAACAAACAATATTTCTAAGGACCTTCACACTTTTAATATAGTAGAGATTAAGATGGATTCTCAATGTGAAAGACCAATTCTCACTTGGTGGATTCCCAAGTTAATGAGCTACTCCTATGATGTGAAAGTATGTTCTACAGCTTGTATGTATATATATATATGTGTGTGTGTGTGTGTGTGTGTGTGTGTGTGTGTGTGTGTGTGTGTGTAATAAGTATTCTGTGGGACTTGACTTAGTATCGAAAGAGGCACTATGCTGAGATTCGGTAAGGGAACCTCAGTAGCAACTTCTTATCCCATTAATTATATCCATTATAAGAGCCCTTGTAGGCTAAGACTAGTGGATCCACAATGGAGAAGTTAAACTAAGATATGCATGCATAAGTTGACGAAGTTTCATCCTGCAAGTGGACTTCTCAAATGTCGGTTACAATCTCCTCCCACTAAGTATTGTATATGATGATTATATTACTTTAAGCATGACTCATATTATGAATTGATCTTTTATTTTCTATTGAGCTTTACTCCTTGGTTATGGTTATGCACGTTTTGAATGATAACATTACAATTTCATGTATGATGGCATTACAATCTCATGAATGATGACATTATAATTTCATGTATTGCATGAATCTCACATGCTTAGTACATTCCAACATACTAACACATATTTTTCCTACATGATATCACCACGTAGGGATCGACATTCCTCCTCCTCCACCAGCACGTGGCTAGCTTCGTACGTTCGAGTCTAGTTGATTGGTGAGCCCTCTAGTTCGGGACTACACTTTCTTTTCTTACTTATTGTACTTTTGAGGCACTTAGTTTGAGTTGTATTTCAGAGACTTCTACTTTCTATTCTGTATTCTGTTGACATATATACTTGAGGTGAGCTTTGAGCATGTCTTAGCCCCCATCAAGTCTTTTAAGTAGATGGTATATTTGGATGACATGTATGGTGTTTAAGTTATTACTTTCTTGGTCCCATTCTCCACTTGTAAAAATTCCACTTTTATATGTTCAAATACTTATGAATGCTTGAAAATGCTAAGAGACTTGGGTGAGGTGCCTTCAGATACCTCACCGTGTTACGACTAGGTCCTGGGCTCGGGCCGTGATAAACTTGATATTAGATCATGATATTTTAAAATGTTCCTCGAATTTCCAACATATTACGTCGATTAAAGTCTAGTTCATGGTTGTGAAGGTGCCACAATCATGAATGAGAGGCTATAAGGCATTTTAGGAAACTTCCCCTTCTTCATGATTTATGTCATGCCTTTAGAAGTTGTTTAAGGTTCTTCCTTATCTAAAGACATTCTCTTTGCCATTTTTCTAGATCATGTCATCGATAAGAGCTCCTCTAGAAAGAGACGTAAATGAGGATCAAGCTCCTCTCATGCTGTAAGAAGAGGGAGTCCCTTATGTGGAGTTCTGTGCCGCCTTCACTATGTTGGCCTATGTCATGGCCAACTAAGCCAACTAGGAAGTTGATCTTCCTCCCCATGCACCTACAATGGCAAAAAGGATCCGAGATTTCATAAGGATGAACCTGCCCAAGTATCATGGTTCTAAAGTTAAAGAGGACCCGATGGAGTTAATTGATGAAGCCTATAGAATTGTGGCCGTCATGTGGGTGTCATTAGAAGAGAGGGCTGAGCTTATGGCCTATCAACTCAAAGGCATGACTAAGGTTTTGTATGATCAATGGGTTGAGGAAAAAGGTGAGAAAGCTGGACAAATTGCTTGGGAAGACTTCAAAGGTGCTTTCTTGGATTGGTTCTTTGTGTTAGAGCTAAGGGAGACTAAGTTGAAGAGTTCATAAACATGAAGCAAGGCCATATGAGTATGAGGGAATACTCCCTCAAGTTCATTAGCTCTTCAAATATGCACTATTCATGGTTGTTAATTCGAGGGCTAAAATAAGCAAGTGCATCTCCAAGGTATCAGAGTTAGTGTTCAAAGAGTGAAAGATCACCATGCTTATGAAAAATAATAGGCATTTCCCACCTCATGAGCTATACAGAGCAAATAGAATAGGAAAATTTGAGAGAAAGTGCTAGTAAGTCGAAGAGGGCTCAGGTTGAAAGTATGGAAAGTATCAAGGTGGCCAAAAGCAAATGGGACAAGGGCCAAACAATGCTCCTCCTCCTAGGTTCAACAAAGACAAGGGGTTCAACCCCAAGCCTCAAGGGGATTCGGGTGCTCAAGCCTCCCAAATTGTGACAAGTGTGGAAGGCATCCCAAGGAGAATGTCTTGATGGCTCCAACATATGCTTCAAATATGAAAAGCCCGATAACCATGCTAGAGAGTTTAAAAGTGGTAGTTCTAATACTCAAGGCCATCATGGTCAATCTCAAGGTGCTCCAAGGGCCAACGTTATGCTTTGCATATCCGTCAAGAGGTGGAAGAGACTCTGGATGTTGCCACCAGTATGTTAAAAGTTTATAATTTGATGTATATGTACTATTAGATCCAGGAACCCATTTGTTTTTCATAAGTTCATTCCTTGCAAATAAATTCAATGACTCCCCCAAAGTCTTAGTTGAGCCCTTTGAGATTTGTACTCCCACAGATGAGTCAATTGCTGCAAAGTCTATAGGGGTAGTTCCGTCTCTATTTTGCATAAGGTTGTTCCTTGTGATTTAGTAGAGATATCCATGGTTGATTATGGTGTTATACTTAGGATGAATTGGTTGCATGCTTCCTATACTTCTATAGATTGTCAAACTCATAAAGTCAAAATTTCAATTTTCAAATGAGCCCATTCTTGAATGGAAGGGCAGTAGTTTAGTTTGCAAGGGTTGGTTTATCTCCTATATTAAATCCCATAAGATTATTTCTAAAGGGTGTATTTATCACCTAGTGAGGGTTAAAGATGTCACTTTCCAAATTCCATCTCTTGAGTCGGTCCATATTGCCAACGAGCTCCTCGATGTCTTTCTCAAAGAATTTTCCAGTGTTCCTCTCTAAAGGAAAATAGATTTTGTCATAGATATTCTCTCTAATACTTAACCTATCTTCATTCCTTCCTGCCGAATACCGCAATGGAGTTAAAAGAACTGAAGGAGCAATTGAGTGATTTGTTTGGGAAAGGTTTTATTCAAGTAGGTCTCCATGGGGTGCCCTGGTATTGTTAGTAAGGAAGAAGGATAGGTCGCTCAGAATATGTATAGACTATCAAAAACTCAACAAAGTGACCAAAAAGAACAACTATCCCCTTCTGAGAATAGATGACTTGTTTGATTGACCTTCGGTCCGGGCATCATCAACTAAGGGTAAGGGAGTCTGACATTCCCAAAATGGCTTTTGGGACAAGATATGGATACTTTGAATTTATGGTAATGTTGTTTGGTTTAACTAATGTGCCGACAATATTCATAGACTTAATGAACAGGGTGTTTAAACCCTACCTTGATGAATTTGTGGTAGTGTTCAAAAATGATATTTTGGTGAATTCTTAAAGTAGGAAAGAGCACATGGATCACTTGAGAATTATGCTACAAACATTGAAGGAGAGACAATTGTACTCCAAGTTTGATAAATGTGAGTTTTGGTTGGAAGAGGTGGCGTTTCTCGGGCATGTGGTGTTCGATGAAGGGATTAAAATTGATCCTAAGAAGACGAAAGCAGTAAAGAGTTGGCCTATACCATGGACTCCTTTGTACATTAGGAGTTTCATAGGTCTATTTGGGGTATTATAGGAGGTTTATTGAAGGATTCTTCTCCAATTTGTCACCTTGACAAGGTTCACGCAAAAGAAAGTAAAGTTTGTATGGATGGATGAGTGTGAGAGAAGCTTCCAAACCTTGAAAGACCGATTAATTTTAGCTCCTACCTTGACCTTACCAGATGGTATCGAAGGTTTTCTATTTATTACGATGCCTCACGGGTTGGTTTGGATTGTGTGTTGATGCAACATGAGAAAATGATTGCTTATGCTTCAAGACAATTAAAGGTGCATGAAAAGAACTACCGAACACATGATCTTGAGTTAGCGGCTGTGGTATTTGCATTAAAGATTTGGCGTCATTACTTGTATGGGGTTCATATTGATGTATTCACTAATCATAAGAGTCTCCAATATGTGTTCACTCAAATATACCTCAACCTAAGACAAATAAGGTGGTCAGAACTTCTCATGGATTAAGTCATAAATGTGAAATGCCATGTGTTTAAGGCTAATGTGGTAGTTAATACACTTAGTAGGGTGTTTTGGGTAGTGTGATTCACCTTGATGATGGAAAACAGGAGTTGGCAAAGAAAGTACATAGGTTGGCTAGATATCCTGAGGATGGTGGCATGATAGTATTAAATGGTTCTAAGTCTTCATTGATTATGGATGTTAAATCTCAGAAAGATCGTGATCCTATATTGGTTGATATGAAGATATTGTTAGACCCCGTATTCCTTTAAATTAAGGATAATTACCCATTGGGAAAATTTTGTTGTGGATGCCGTGTAATTTGAACTTAAGTATATTTCCGGTGCATGATTAGAGTATCAAGTGAATTTGGTGTACATAATTAAGTTTGAGTCGGAAGTCCTTGATTGGATCAAAATAGAAAAGTTTGGGGACTTAATTGATCAATAGGCTAAGATGGGGCCTTATGATGCAATTTTGGAAAGTTGAATATCTATATATACCCCCCTCTTGTTCCCAATAGAAGAACATCTCCTTGTTATTAAAACTTAGGCAAATAGAAGAGAAAGAAGGGAAAAAGGAGAAGAAGGGGAAGAGGGAAGGAATGAGAAATCAAGTAAGTTTCTTAATCTTTATGTTCTTGTTTCTTAAGTATTCAAGTTGTTAAAGTTGTGGATTGTGAATTGGAGTGTTGGGAACTTTGGGGAGATGAGTTAATTTTGGGAGAGGCATAACTATAGATATATATGTATGTATGTACCTAAGAACGTCTACAATACGCGTATAACCATGGTTGAGCGAAAATTGAACCGAAGGGAGACAATTGGAGAGAAGGAATTGAAGTAGCAACCGAGTGCTACAGTAACTGTAGCCTC